>CM076570.1:1072291655-1072484155 GCA_034641835.2 Pinus albicaulis
TGTAATATCCCGGAAGGGAAATAGGCAGCAATACAAGCATACAACAATATAGAAAATGCCAGAAATAGAACATAAAGCAAATACTCATAAAAATGTCAGGAATGCTAAGCCATTTTATTAATCTGAGAATATAATGAAATACAATGGATAATCAGAATGATAGCACCTATTCTTGCTCAAGGCAAGTGAAGAACTCTCTCAGAAAGACAGGAAATGGCTGCTACAAGAAACTGCGTCCCAGCTGCTAGAAAACTGCCGTAAAACTGCTGCTGCTGGAATGGACTGAAACTAGGGGCTGATCCCCTTGCCGGAATGAGCTGAAAATCTGCAGACCACCTATACTCACCACCCCGGACAAAACCCAGAAACCATATAAAAAATGGTCAGCCTTCGAAAATCACCAAAGAAACCCTCCTCAAGGAATTACGCTGCCTCTGCAAGGCTCAGCGCAGATGCCAAATGATAATAGCTGAAACTGTGCTACAAACTCCTCAAACCCTCCTCTTGGCAGCGATCCTCTACTTGGATATCAGCCAAACTCTGCGAAACCGACAGGAACACCTCCAAGAAAGAAGCTACGTCCTCTCTCTCAGGACTACGGTCCACCAAGAAGAGCCACGACTCTCGTGAAAACAACCAACCAGACAACCTGCTAAAGGCGGAAGAAATATACCTTACCGACGAGCCTCGAAGTCCCAGGGCTAAGAGCGAGATCTCAGGGCAGGAACCTCCAACGCACTAAGCGAGTCTGCCAGACGGGCTAAACGGTCGGCGTGCTCAAGAAGAGCAGATATGCAGCTCAAATGTCATCAAAAACAAGAATGAATGAAATGAGAAGGCTCCTCCATCTTTTATAACGTTGGTTTCCCTCCAAAACCCCAGCATAGCCTCTCTCTCTTGCCACGTGCTCATCCTCATCTGTGTAGTAGCTTCTAGAGCATACGTGGGCCCCCTCTCTACATGGTGCTTAGCCCCCCTTGGCTCCCCTTTAAGTCACAACGTTGTGCTACTAGGGAGGATGTTTTATTCCACTAAGTGAGTTAGACCCTCTCTACTCACTTTTTTATTTATAATTTAATTATATAAGGGAAAATTGATCAAAATTAATATTTCCAATTAGCTGCTGCTAATTGGGAATATTAGAGTCCTCCCCGCCAAAAATTGCTTGTCCTCAAGCAATGCCTGAACAAGCCTCCTCTCTAGCTGATGCTCCCCACCGACACTGCAAAATGTGCCTGGGTCCCAGATGCGCCAGATCTTCTGTCCTCGCATCCACGATATGAAGGGATCTCTACGATGCCGGGATCCCAGGCGATCTCTCACGGTGCCGGCCAACCAACGATCCTCTCGGATCCTCGCCACCATGGCCAATAATCGCCCAAGTCCACGGCTCGTTGCACACTTTGCCTACGGCTATGGGTGATGCTCCTAAGGGTGAAGACCACGAGCCCTGTTGCATTGTATACGCGGGCGTATGGTATCCCATCAGGCGTGTGCAACTCATCACCTCTCTCGATCAGTCTGACTCCAGTCACGATCCTACTGCGGTGAAATCGGGATGGAAGTCTTTGAGAAAACGACGACACAGCACTTTGCCGGTTTGGGAATCTGTAACATCTGCTATGTCCAAGGGCCTCTGGTCCGCTGTGCTCCCTACGAAGAATACCGTACCATCAAGAGGGTACCAACTCATGATCTCTCGCCAGTCCATCCTAGAAGAAGAATTCGATGTAGCAACAACAACTGCATATGGAACACGCCTGGAGTGTTGTCGCCAGCCCGTAATCAACTCCCACTGCTCTGCCCTGTCTGCCAATGAAAGCTGCCTGTAGAAGGAAGCCCCTCTCTCTATAATGGGCCAAAGTGGGCAAGATATGCTGCAAGCTCCATCGATGTACTCCTGGAGAGTGCTACCCGCTAAAAATACTGCAGCTCTGTTGACTGCGTGTACGTCTATCTGCGCCTCATCCCTGTGTCGACCCACAGATGGGTGCTCCACCATATCCAACAGCTCCTCCCACTCCTGATCAGGAATGTCATGCTCCCGCTGTCTACTGGCCCCCTGCAAAACAATCTCATCAATCTCCAACACCTCCAGAGGATATGGATCTGCAACTGCTCTCACCGTACTCGATGTCAGTGCATCTGACTGTCCCACCTCAATGGCTGACCCCAATGTTAGCCGCATATCCCTCATCGGCTCAATGTGGTCGCCCATCTGGCTCTCCCCCAAAGGAATATTGTGCCTGATGTGAATAGTGTCCTCCTTTGTCGACTCAGGGTCCATCACCTACTGCTCTAGCTGAACCGTCACAAGTGACTCTTCACCCAGAGTATCTTCCGCAGAGTCCCGTGACTGCTCACCCTGGACACTGGAATGCAGCTCCGGTCCACTGTCACCATCTCTGTATGACTGCTCTCGCTCCCCAAAAGCGTCCTGAACTGATCCTATGGACTCATATGAAAAAGAGTCCTCACCCTGGCATACAGAAGGAATGCCCTCTTGTTCTACCTCCGCCACCTCATCTGCATTGAATATGCCATCCACCCTCTCGATAAAGTGTTGATACAATGTCTGGAGCCCAGACACATACTGGGATGCTACCTCTGCTGTACCCAGTATCCTCTGCTCATGCATGATCTCGACATGCCCTGAGGGAAAAGTGACGCATGTCTCCCTCATGACCCGCTTCCCAAGCGTAGGCTCAACGATGACTGATGTGCCACCCCTGCAGAGGATCATCTCATCCCCTAACCTGTGGCTGTCAACTAGCGCCCCGACCCAGTGCCACTGCTGAGAAGTCTCTCCCCTAGTGTGCTGAGTGTCATCCAAATATCTTGGGTGAGCCTCGGTACCCCGCTGCTCATGCCCAAGGTGCTAAGGGACATCGACAAAATCGACTGTGCCCGTGAGTGATGTAGTAGAGGGTCAGGTAAGTGAGTCCCCACAGATACCATCAAGTATCGCTCATCTGTCTCCCCATCAATCTTGGGTGAAATACCCCCAAAGGTAAGCCTAGTGTCCCTGTCTGTGAGTCTCCCTAGAGGCAATGCTCTAAGACCCTGATGTGCAGCACCATACGCCCTCGCATACCACTGATCATCCTTGTACTCCTTCACATTCCACTGCACACTGAGGCATACCCCTGTATACTGCTAGATACCCCATGCTACTGTTGTACCACCCTATACCGTCTCGTGCCCTAACTGTATCCAGGCATTGGTCTCTCTCTATGCGCTCTCAGTGTGATGTAGGACACCCCTACTCCACAATGCAATCCCACACACTACAGTACACCACCATGCAACTCCATGTCCACCGGTAGTCCATTTCTCAATGCTAGAGGCTCCCACACATCCCTGGATGTGATGACCTAGAGTTGTGCCTCTACATATCGGACTACCCCCGATTGGTATGATCGTCTCCACCCTCGCATCACTATACCTACCGACGAATGGATCATCACTCCAAACCTTCCTCAAGGGGTTTGATAAGTGAATCTCCCTATGTGTCAGTAGTGTTACCACCACTGCTCGGCTCCGCTACATCCTCTCTGCCCCACACAAAGGTGAAGAATGCTTGGCCCCATATAAGGTGCCATCTAGTGGCCTACCAATGCCACCTCCTCTGACAAGCTCTTGCCAAGGTATGTTCACCACCCCATGATCCCGTGTATGAGTGTCATACCAAGAAAACCTAGGGAGTCTGCCCATAAATTGGTTGGCCACTGGGGTTGACCGAAACTCCCCTAGCGGATGTGCATGCTCTACTACTAAGCCAACTGTATCCTCCAAGACATAGTCAACCGACCTGCCTGGGAAATGATAGGTGATCCCGCCTAGACCCCAATGAAAATTTGGGGTTCCTATATTCCCAGCACATGGGAACTCCTGCTCAACTACACCCAGGTCCACCACCATCTCCATAATCCACTCCACCAGGTACCAACTCAAAATATCTCACCATCCAACCTCAACATGTGGATGCTGCACCCTGTGCAACCCCGATCATCTCATCCTGCTAACCAAGTCAACGTATGAGATCTAACTAGGTGACTTCATCTCTCTCTCTGCAATGGGAAGAGGTGTCCCAACAATGCTGCTAGTCCCATCCATGCATGCTTGAAGGGGAATGATCTGACGCTCCAATGTGCCCTCTGGTTGTACCATCAAGGAATCCAGTCATTCCCCAATGCGGGCCAACTTGGCCACCGACTCAGCACAAGCCACTCTCATGCCCTCCAGCTCCCTATCCTGCAACTAAATGGATACATCTGCGACCATCATCCAATACCTCTGTATCTCCTAGTGCCTCATCGAAGGTGGATACATCTCCTGACACCTCATCCATATGTAGTGTGCTGCTACCACTCGAAAACTCGGACATGACTACGGTCATAACCTCAATGGATGACTCTACTGGGGTAGGCTCTACCTTCTCCACTACGATATCAACTGACACGGTCAAGGAGGTCTCCAATGAGGGTGAGTCCTGTGTCACACTCGGTGTATCCTCGAACTCCTTGCAATCCTATGTGTCCTCATCCTCCAAGTGCGCGGTAACCATTTTGATGGTTTCCCCCTCCAATACTCGATCAAGCTGGAAAGAGGCATCCAAATTCTCCACCTAAGCTTTTTCCGAACGCTTGGATGACCCGTCAAATGTAGGTAAATGGAATCTGGCTACTGTGCACTGCAAGCCCCGTCATGTGAGTGCTTGTTCCATCTATGAAAATTGCGGGGTCTGCTATCCCACTGGAGCTGAACAAAATCTCTGACTGGAAGGGCATCCCTGAACTCCTTCCCATATGCCTGATACTCAGTGAAATAATCACCCATGTGGCTATGATCTGGCTCCTGCTATGCTCTTGCCCCTCTGTCTGCACCCAGAAAAGTGGGCATAGTGGAACGTGTGGGTGTATGTGATGCCATATACTGAGTGGCATCATGCTCTGGCAAATGGTGGGATGTGCTTGATCCCTCACCAATCTGGAAACCCCTTGGGGTTTCTCGCTGTCTAGCCTCCACAGCGGTGAATCTCTTCCCCATCACCTCAATCTGCCTCGATAGATCCTGTACTGATTTGAGGAGCATCTCCCCAAATCTCTTCACATTATCATCACCTGCCATCGGCTCCTCCTGCTCGTGCCTGCAATCCTATGTTCTCAGGTCTTTCAGCTGTGCTCCTGTCGCTATTGCACTGCTGCTCCAAGAATACACTTCTTCTTGACTTCGGCCTCTAATTTACCCACTGAAAATTGCTCAGAAAATTCTAAGAATTTGGGAAGGTGATCCTTACCCAAAACCCAGAAAAACCCAGAAAGGGTTTCTTCTAATTCCAACCTTAAAAATCTAACCCTTTGTGGTTTGCCCCTCTTCCAATTTCGTTTTTTGGGACTGCAGCTACTACTTTCAATCGTTTCTCTCCAAAATCCCAGCAAACCTTCTCATATGGCTCTCCTATCAATTTTCCAACACCCCAGATCTAAAATCCTACCAATGAAGCTCCCACAAATGAGCCTCCTCCAATAACTACGTAGGCCCTTCTAACCAAAATAGCCAAAATAGTCGCAACTAAAAACTAGAAACCCGTAGGCTGATCCAAGATTGATGCTCTGATACCACTTTAATATCTCATTTCGGGGATATTTCTAAAACACAGAAAACTCTAACCAGAGATAGAATGGGAGGGCATTTACCGGATATTTCACCTCTAAAAAGAGGACGAGATCCGGAGGCTACCTGGCCCTTTCCAGACTCTATCTAGGAGTGATAAATAAATGCACCAAGTGGTATAGAACTAGAATGCTCAAAACAATAATAGTGTAGCAAACATATAATATAAAGAGAATACGACAAATATGGCAACTCATCCAGAAAACATAGAGAGGAAATGCTGAGCCATTTTATTAATCTGAGAAATGTAATGAAGTACAATAGGCTAATATTGCTCAAGGAAAGTAAGAAAACACTCTCAGAGAATATCGAAAATGGCTGCTCTATGAACTGCATCCCAGCTTCTGGAAAACTGTCGTGTAGCTGCTACTGCTAGAATGGACTGAAGACTAGGGGCTGATCCCCTTGTCGGAATCAACTGAAAATCGGAAAACCTCCTCTCCTCAACAACTTGGGCAAAATCCAAAAACCATTCCAAGAATTGCCAACCCCAAAAATCACCAGAAACTGCCTCCCCAGTGAATTACGCTGGCCTCCAAGGCACAGCGTAGTGGCTAGATAGGAACAGCTGAAAAACTGCCTCAAACTCCGCCAAAAACCTCTGATGGGAAAAGGCTGACCCTCCACTCAAAATCCCGGTTAAATCACCTGTAGAAACCCCAATCCGAAGCTCCTCCACAAGGGACTGCATCCTCCCTCCCAGTGACTGCGTAGTATCTATAAGCTCCAGCTCCGCAACAAACCCAAACAATAAAACGCTCACAAAAACGCTGAAAAACCAACCTTGCCCGAGCAGGCACTTGAAGTCCCCTGGGGCTAAGGGCGAGATCTCTGACCAGAGACACTCAATGCACTAAACAGTGCTGTAGATAGGCTAAATAGCCAGCGTGCTCAAGAAGACAAATGTCTCACTCAAAAATAATCAACTCAAGAATGAATGAAATGAGTAGGCTCCTCCATCTTTTATAACGTTGGCTTCCCTCCAAAACCGCAATGTAGCCTCTCTCTCTTGCCATGTGCTCATCCTCATCTGCACAGCAGCTTCTAGAGCATACGTGGCCCCCCTCTCTATGTGGTGCTTAGCCCCCCTTGGCTCCCCTTTAAGTCACAACGTTGTGCTACTAGGGAGGATGTTTTATTCCACTTAGTGAGTTAGACCCTCTCTACTCTCTTTTTTATTTATAATTTAATTATATAAGGCAAAATTGATCAAAATTAATATTTCCAATTAGCTGCTGCTAATTGGGAATATTACAACAGACACAGTAGCTGGGCCCATATGGCTAAGCATGATTCATCCATCGCAAATATCATCAAGTTCCACCCTTGTCATAGGCATTTGGACCTTCTAACATGAGGTCACAAATTTCCATAACAATTTCTACAAAAAACAATGCTCCCTCCTTCTCCAATGTACAAAGTCTCATCATAGTCATCCAAGGATAGATCATCCATGGCATCGAAAAACAGGTTATCCCTTTGTTCATCCTTGCATATGGTCCACCCTAAAAAAGATTCAATGAAACACAATTCATATCAATGCTTACATCCCCATGATGTCTCTCCAAGTGATTATCCTCCATCATCAATGCTTGCAATGTCTATGATCCAGGTTCAACCTATTCATCAAGTTCCTCCTTCATCATTGACACACCCACGACATCCTCTTCTTCACAAATGTCTCAGATTCTTCTTCTTCATTGCACTCTGCAACTCTATCGTGCTCCTTTGCCCAAACAAGTTCAAAAAGTTATGCCTCAACATTATCCTCCAAGACTTCAAGTTAAACACGAGTATATGGGTTTTATTCTTTCATACTCCTCAACCTCTGTAAGGTTTTAAAGAGTCTCCCTTGGAATTATTCCCAACTTGTCATGTCTTGTTCTGCAGCTTCAGCCATAACCAATGTCTTTCCCCTTCCAATGTCTCACTAAGACCAATCAATATAAGTACAAGCTTCAATACCATCTGCAACCCTGCAAATGTACTCATGCTTCCTGAATAATCAACGCAGCTCCACTCACCCTGGATCAAGCTATGATAGCATATGTCACAACCCTATACTTGTGGTGCTCTTTCAACCACATATAGCGGGTGTGACACTACTACACTTTTTCTTTTTACCAATACTCAAGTGCATGGACTATGCCTAACTTCAACACTTAGCCAATTTCCAATCAAGTGTTTTTTAACAATGCATCAGAATAACATTAATCTTCAATATTTAATATTTCACAATTAAACATTCGGAAATCATCAGACAAGTACACCCATACATACTTGGGAGGGGCAACTCCAAAAAATTCTACTCAATAATATATAACAATTCAATAATGTACAATTTTACAATAATTATACAAGTTTTCCCAAGTCCATGTAGCGACCTGCACACCTTGCCAAGTCATTTTAAGACTCGTGTTTTGGTCTGTGCAACGATGCCACCCAACTACACTTCAACTTGTTGGAAAGCCCAAATTCATCTTCAAAATCTGAATTTCGAAGTCCTTCCAAAATCGCACAGCCCGGGTCACCAGGGTCACTCCCTGCATGTGTTTTTTCGTCCTGACCCGATTTCATGTAGCCGGGTCACTCGGGTCACCTGCTGCACGTAGTGGTGCCCTTCCGATCTCTCTGTACCGTTCGCACGAGATGCACATGCCCTCAGTCACTAAGGTCACAGCCTGCACGTGGTCTGCCCAACTTGACTCGTTGTCGTGCAACTGGGTCACTTGGGTCACCTACTGCATGTACCTGATGACCTCCCTGACCCTTCTAAACGCGCTTTTCCTGACTCATCCAGAAACTTCGTTCAGTTGTTTCACTTCTTCTACACACCTTGTGGGCTCATCCACCTGACTCCTTCTCTGTTCCAGAAATACGAACTCCTCAAATGATGATCCAATTCGATGATGCATTTGTAAGCTTCCATCGTCGCATATGTATATGCTTGTTCATGGTCTCGTTCAGCCAAAGGTTGTGACCCTTCGCCCATATGAAGGTCGGCTTGGTCACTCCACAACACGTCGGCCTGCCATAATATAACTCAACCAACTCCATATAAAATCGCCATCACAATATTTCTCCATCGCAATGTGTTGACTCGTCGTGGGTCGCTCGAGTCACTCGAGTCACCCAGGTCAGCTCGAAAAATCGTTCCTGACGTGCCCAACTTGCCCATCTGCTACATCGGCACGCTTATTCACCGAATGCACCCTTTGTCACACGACTTCGCCCGATGCCTTCGACTTGTCCACCCGCAATAGATGCGCGTTCATTCACCGAACGCACCCTTTTTCGCATGACTGCGCTTGAATCCTTTGACTTGCCCACCTGCCTAGCGCCCACGTTCACCACGCTCACCAAAACACATGACTCTGCCTGCCACTAAACGACTCACCCAAGGTGGGCGCCTGCCAACACAGCGCGTCGGTTGCACTTCTCCATCACACATGCCCAAGTTGGCTAATACAAGCACCCTTCACACATGGCCATGCCTGCTACAACTCAGTTGCACATATCCCCGACTCGAAAGCGTGACACTATTAGTAGATAATGACAATACAAGCATGCATGAATTAGAAGAATAGCCACCCATGTGAACTAACATGCAGGAATGATGACACATTCCAAACATATGGGGCATCCCCAAAATAGAAGCCATGTGATACTATATATATATATATATATATATATATATATAACCATTCAAGTGAGAAGTGGAGAAAACAACAATCCACTAACTCAAGTCACATAGACACAAGAGGAGCATGAGCTGATCTAGCTAGCTGCAGAAATACGTAAAGGATTATGGTGTGAGAGTCTAGCGGCAGATGGATATTCTATGGGTTACATAAGTACCTATGGCCATGGACCATTATACTATGTGGAAAATGATATGCCATTGGGTCACTGTTGTATATTGTATGCCATAGTTACCAAATTCGCTCAAATTGGGAAAAAAAATTCGAAAATTCATGAATTCGGTTCAGACAGCGAATAATTCGGTCAAATTCTATTCGTTTTCTTCATGGATTTGTTTGCTCGGGCACCTCCTTAAGAAAAGACAACATTTCTTAACATACAAATGATTTTTGTCGATTTAACCGGCAAAGCACCATGGTCATTAGTATCACGCACCACGACACTTAGATTTTCTGTCAGAGATGAAGTGTTAGATATGGTTGGACCTGGGTTAAGGTTTAATTTTTAGATATGTTTCTATTTTTATAAATTGTTATTGTAAATAGATATGTTTTTATTTTTATAAATTGCTATTGTAAATAAATAAATTTAGAATATGTGTTTATCCGTGAGATTTTTGGACAAATAAGTTTTGGAAATTTAAGTTTTGAAGAAAAATTATAGAGATTTTTGGGTAAATAAGTTCTGGAAATTTAGATTTTGGAATAATTATGAATGAAAAAGAACTACTTCTGTTTTTAAATTATATTTATGGATTGTTATATTATATAGAGTTATTAGAAATTATTCAAAATTTAACTTTTGAAATAAATTAGAAAAAGTTAATTGAATGTGTCAGTCCTTAAGAGTATCTATTTTTTTCCAAAAAAAATTCATCAGAACTTTTTCCCAATCGTATCGAATTAGAATCCGAATTTGAATTCGAATTTGGTAGCTATCAGTGGTTCACTGGTCTGCTCGATGGCCTCCGTATATGTTATTAAAATGATTTTGTGTTTTGACACGGCAACTACTTTCCGTGGACATTTTGCTGCTACTCTACTCATGGTTATGTCTACGAGTAATACTATTAAGGCTCTTCCTGCATTTTTACTTGCAGCTAGTTGACTACGAGTGTCTATCATCGAGTAGTCTGTCTGGATTGCGATAAATTCACGTATATAAGTAAATAATTAATGAAGTGGGAATGCCATAAATTTACGTATATAAATAAATAATTGATGATGTTATTTTTGAAAGTATTTTGTTCCAGATTCGTTGATAGGTATTTTTTACCAAACGTGTGTTTGGTTAAACCATCGATATGTGCAGGTAACAGGTTAAAAGTTGGGTTTGATTATCTGTTCAGAATATGAAAAAGAAACATTTCTCGCCTATACTTTTACAAAGAACAGAATTTAATATTGGCATTCTGTTTAAATATTTCATCCTGCCTTCGTGAAAAGCAAAATATTATAATCGTTACAGCCGAAAATAACAGTCCCTGTATAATAATAACAACTTAGGTCACGATCTGATACATGTTCGGTGATCTGCCATTATCATTGCGTGTAAAGGTCAATTTCGATAGACCAAATTTGGTGCAGAGAAAAAAGACAATATCAAACAAATTCTTCCCTTATGGAGAGAGCTATCAAAGAATCCAGCTTTGGCAGGGAAATGGTTGAAATGATGGAGATGTCGTTGGGATAGAAATAGCTAATCATATTTTTCTATATTTTTATACAAATTAATTTTTCAATTTTAGAATTAATGATCTTGTCATAACTATTTATTATATATTTTAATTTATTTATATTTTTGGTAATAAGGATGTGAAGTTTTTAGTCAAAAACAATGGAAAATTTGGCATGATTTTTGATTAAATATGGTGGAAAGTTTTAAAAATATGGGTTACAGTTATCAAGCTTTACTATATTATTTTGGGTGCCCTAAGGGTTTTTGATGATGCTGAATCCATTTCCACCATTTAAAAAATAAAAATAAAAAAATCTGTAAGATTTTGAACAAATTATACAGAACTTTTTGGAAATCCTAGTTACAGCTATCAAGCTTCAAGATTTTGTTTAAAAAATTAAAAATAACAAAATGATATCTAATATAATGCACTATGGAAACCCCTCATACTTAAAATACAAACAGTAAAGGGAGCTTTACATGAATGGTTTATGAGGCACAATACTTGCTAAGGTTTTGCAAATGGGGTAGCAAGCTAAGTGGGCTTGATTGTGGGGAAAATTCAACACTTATGCGCTCTTGAGCCAGAGGAGTTTTGGGATGGGTGATGGGTGACCTCCGTAGGGTATCTTACATTTTTGAGGGTTGGAAACAAAAGTTGGAAAACTTTCTAATTATGTGACCATGTGCTTTTATTAAAAGTTGTTAGGTAGTTTTAATTTTTAATTTTATTTTATTTTTATTTTCATAAATGAAAAGGTTTTAGACATTTTTATTATTTTGTTTTATTAAAGTTGGCATATTGATTTTTTTAAATAATTTTTTATTTTATAAAAAATTGTTGTTTATTTTCATTTTTTTTAGTTAATATGAATTATTGACTCTAGAGGTTTATTTTACATCCGAGGGATATGTAATTTAGTTTCTTAATTTTTTGAGGTTTTTAAAAATAAAATAAAATTGTATTCTAAATAGAAAATTTATTAAAAAAATAAGTTTTATAGTTAAAACATTTTTTTTGTCCTATATATTTTACATAGCATTTAAAAATATAATATTTTAAACAATAAGAAATTATATATTATATTTTATACTTTAACAAAATTTACATGTGAAGAAATTTAATCTCTCTTTAATTATACTAGCTTAAAACGAATCTATCTTTTCACATTTCATTAATATTAATATGAAATTATCATATAAATTATTCTATAAAAATAAAAAATAACTCTATCAAAATAACAAATGAAACTGATATTAATCAATATATATCACCAATAATAAAATTATACTTATTTGTATCTAATTAATTATTATTATTTTTTTAAATTTCCTAATATAGAATTAAAATACAGTTTTAATTTTTAATGGTAACGTAAAAAACATGGTTTGAAAAAAACATGGTTTGAAGCATATTGTAATTTAATCCATAAATAGTAATTAAAGAAATATGCATGTTGGGAGCGTATTGTCGTTTAACCCGTAAATATAAGGGAAGCTTTGAGATTTCACTATATATTTAATTTGGTTTTGTTAGTGTTATTATATTTTAAAAATATTACTGTTTATATGATCTGATTTACTTTCTTAGCATGGAAGTTTGCCATTTTAGTATAAATCTCTTAACATTAAGAAATGGAAAAGATTTTATTATGTGTATAATTATGTTAAGGTGGTTTTTTTTGTGTATTTTTTTGTACCATCAAATTAAATGTTAAATGATTGAAATGTTTTAGGCTATTCATTCTCAGCGTCCTTCATTCTATCTATTACCTAACTAACTCTCTAATGTTTTATAAATCTTTCTTCCCATATATATGATATACAACCTCTAATACCATAATCACAATAGAAAGTCATGAATTCATCCTTTGGTGATCCTGAGACTTAGACTTAGCAAGAGTCAAACGATGTGTGATCATCCTTGCAAGCCCAATTATTTGCACCAAAGATTCCTTGGATTTGAGCTCTGCAACTAGGATGGTGCAAGGGGGGAGTCGTTGGGTGCTGATTTTTTCTACGTCGGGGATTGAGTGACAACTAGAACTATAAGAATGTGGCAGTGCCTGCATATGTCGAAAGATGAATTAAAAATATTGAATCCATAAGGTAATTGTCAGTTTCAAGAAACATTTGGTTTGGGGATTTTCCATTTGATTATGTGAAAAATCAATTCCTCTCAGTTCTGTAAGCCATTTTTCTTAGTTGACATCCTATATAAAAGATTGAAGGAGTCTACAATTAGCCATTTTTACTTTCTTGGGGAATTCAGTAACAATTTTTTTTTAAAGTGGTCAATTTTCATTGTTTAAAATGTGTTGTATTTTGGAATGTATAAATCATAGTTACCAAATTCGCCCGAATTGGAGCAAAAAATTCGGAAATTTTTTAGTATGATTCGAATGGCGAAGTATTCAGTGAAATTTGATACAATTCGATTCAATTCTTCCATGTGTTTCCCATTATGGAACTTCCTCAAACAAAGTAATACTTGTAATGTGAGAGTGTTCTTGGGTTTTAGATGAAACCAGTTGGATATCGGGTGGCTGATTGGAACTGGCTAGCAGAGAAATTCTAGAAGAAAGTACTGTACTGGTCACACATATGGTTATCTATTGGGGGGTGGTATATTCTTGCGACTGTGGTACTACAACAACTCGTAGTCTATTAGGCCCATCTATTTATCCTTCTAGCGACTATCACTCGTAGATTGAAGTCCATCATGGTGCACTTCATATGGACGGGAGGAAGGGATAGACACAAATATCACTTGTCTAGTTGGGACAATATCACACTACCAAAAGACATGGGGGGTTGGGGCATTCTGGATATTAAATATTTCGGTTATGCCTTATTGGTAAAATCTATGTGGCATGGATTGTTCAATCCTAGAGACTAGCATCATATTATTAAAAAGAATTACTTGATGCAATGTGATTTCCAATATTGGTACATAGAAGAAAAACTGGGTAAGGAACAAGGATCTGGCATCTAGCTTGGTTTCAAGAAATTATGGGGTGTTTTTAGCAAATGACTCTACTAGTCTTTTGGTGATGGGCGACACATCATACTGGGCACTAATCACATTGGTGGCATGCCAAAAGGAGCCTACCATACAGTGGGCCTGCTACAACGACTACATGCAAGGGGCATTATATATCTATCACATGTAATAAAGTATTGGAGTGACAAGCTGCCACATTGGAAAAATGCTTTTGGATTGGGTTTGAAGGGACAGTACGCCATGGTGTGGAACATATAACGGGCTAGTTCGTAATATTGGATTACACCATAGCTGCAGAGGGGACAAGATTCTATGGGCGAGTGTCTACATACGAGAAGTGGTACAACTTCAGGACACATGCATGGACATCATTTTGAATGCATGATCCATACATGACAGTTGTTGGTTTTTTGTGGTTTGGAAGGCGGCCATCCCATACAAAGTCATAATACATAATTGCCTTGTTTGGAAAAACAGGCATTTGACTTGGAAAACCTAGTGAAGTGCAGATGGTATGGACCGGCTTGCTACCCCTTTTGTCTAGAGGTGGATGAGACAAATAGACATTTCTTTTTTTAGTGCTGCTTTTTGGTCGAGGTATGACACAGGATTTGTGTTATTTTGAAAGTACAATATAAGGCATAGGAAAACCTACAGGAATGTATTCCAAACCCCATTATGGTTGACATGGCATATCTAGTTAATTAGAAATAGGCTCATCTTTGATGGTGTCCCAGCATGCAGCACACTGGCTAAATACCACATATTAATGGCTTCTATGGGTAAACTAGTTGCACCACACTATCCATGGGACCTCTCACATAAACTTAGACCTCAGACCATTTCTTTCCCGACGGGATACTTCGATGGTGTAGCACAACAACAAATTTGGGGTTGTGGCATATGGCTCAGGGTTGATCGAAGGACACAATATAAAATACTGGAATTGTGGCAATGGCACTAACAATAAGGCATAAATTATGGTCTTATGGGGACTACTTTGGATCTCCATGCAACTTTCTATTGACAACATGGCTATCTTTGGGGACTCAAAATTCATCATTGACCACATGAATCACAGAAACAATTTTAGTCCTCTTCAGCTGATACATTGGATGTAACATATTAAAAAACTTAGAGCCACCTTTCAAAATATATATTTTACTCATATTTGCATGGAACAGAATAGGATGGCGGATGGACTCTCCAAACAAGGACTCAAGAGCGTGGATGGTCAGATGCACTACACATTGATGGATGCAGATTCGATTACTGCACAGGGTACTATCACTTTTCCATGATACATACTCCATTGTTCCAATTGAAAAAATTTTTGTTATTTTGATACTACGGTCTGATTGTTTTACTCTTGTCTTAATTTTTTAGTAGAAAAATATTATTGGCCACTTCTAGACCCTTATTTCTATATATGCTTTATAAATTTTAGTTTTTGGTTTGTTTTTTAATCAATACTGCACTTGGCATCACACCTATTGATGGGAGAACTTCTGTATGGAGATTTTGTATGAACTTACTAACAAATGGTATGATACATGGGTGAATTTCAAAAGCAGAGAGGAATCTTGTTTAGAAGCTCATTGGCAATGGAGAAAATGAAATGTAAATAACAAAACATGTTTAGAAATTTACACTTGCTCTTAATATAAGCCAAAGTTTTTTTTAAGAATGAAGAAAAAAAAAACACTTTAGAATGGCTAAGAACAGTGTTTTAATTAATACTCATACGAATGTTAGAGTGCTCGGGAGCCCGTTACTTTTTGGTCGGAGTGAAACCTAAGGGATGGCTCTATTAATTAATACTCATACGAAGTGCCGTGACTTTTTTGTAGGAGTGAAACCTAAGGGACGGCTCTATTGGGGATTCGTGGGTATATAAGGATTGAGTATATATAGATACTTGTGGGTATTTAAAAATTAAGGAAATAAAATATAAAGACTGTCAAATTGGAAAAAATTTGTTTTTTTTATTGTTGTTTTTGTTTATAGATATTGGAAATTAATAAGGAAATTGAAATAATTGGAAAAATTCTATTTCTCAATTTCATTTTTGTTTTTATTTAGACAAATTCTAAATTAATATGTTTAGAATAATGATTTATTTATTTATTTATTAAATAAGAATTTTGAAAAAATAAGTTTTGAAACCATAAAGTCATGTGAGATTTACTTTTTAGAAGAAAGATTAAATGTAGTTTTTTTTAATTTTTGTTGAACTGTGTTTCTAATATTGTTATATTTAATAAATTATTCAAATTTTTAAATAAATTAGAATGAAAATATCAAAATATGTCATTTTTAAATATATATATATATATATTAAAGATGTATATTATCATTTTTTTCCAAATTAAAAAATTATTATTCAAATTTGATAAGTATAATATAAATGTATCAAAAATTACAAAACAAAAAATTACCATTATAAAAATTTAACATTATCATTTTTTTTTCCGTTGTATTTGTACTTTGAAATCCTCTTTAACATAATGCAAGAACAAATCAAATGAATAAATATGAAGAATTGCATTATATCAATCAAAGTGGTTCACCAGTAGCTCAAGACGGTCCAATGGTAAGTGCATTGAAACATAGTCGTCTCCAAGCAAAATTAGCAATCTAACTCATTAGCCTGCACTGACGGTTGAGTTTATTTTTTTCGTGGTGGTGATGAAAATTGATGCGTATTCTGAGTCAGAATTTAGGGATGAAATTTTTCGGGATTCTCTTTTACTATTTAAAATAGTCTATTTTAAATGTATAAATAAATTTAACATTTTTTAAATCACTTAGATTATACACATTAAAAAAATTAAAATTAAAATTCCATAAAAACCTCTAGCCAATTTTAAACAAAATCAATATCCAAAAAACTAAAGATAGATAAACTACACAGCTTTTGCAACCCGACATGAAACTCAAACAGAAATATTATGATGAAAACTGAAATTCGACGGTCAGTGCAGGCTAATGATCTTTCTCTTTCAACGTATTGTGATCACTTAAAGCATTTTTTACGCCAATATTATATTCCATAATAAAGTAATATATATTTGGTTTTGTTCTGTGTCTATAAGAATGGAGTTGTCTTTAGGGCGACTTTTTGAAATTTCAGGTGGCAGAATCCTGTGAAAAAATTTGAATTAAAATCTTGGTTTTTGTTATTTATACTGGTTTTTTTTTACTCTATATATGGTTTCAGCACCCTCCAAAACCGCTATGGCACTTCGATTGTGTAAGATTAGTAATCAAATTTCTCTTTTCAATAAATTCCTGCCCGATTTTAGAGAAATTACACCGAAAAAAGCCACCGTAAAAGCCTTCAAAAAGTGGCACTATAGACTACTCGTATAAGAATTGCCCCGCATTTATCCACCTTATTGCATATATATGAATATTTTTACTCGGATTGCAGTTTTGGGAATATAATTTTATTCAAAAATTAATTATTTACATGACATAATTAATAGAATTTATTTCATGTATATTTCAGCTTTATTAATGAAGTTATTGGGTTTATGATTAGTACATTTAACTTCTTTGAATACAACAGAGTAACCTATAAAACAATATGATGGATTATTTGGGTGACAATATTGGCAATGCAATTAATTATGTAGCTTATTTTCTAAATCTATAAAAGAATATAATTTAATTTTAAAATGTAATAAATAATGGTATGATGTGCAGTATTGGATCGCAATATTGGTAATTATAAGATTTAAAATAAAATGTATGGGTAATTCTAAAGCTACTCTATTGACTATAAAGTTATTAATATGTGATAGATTATTAATATTTAATAGATGATTCACCACTTTTCTTATGTGGGTTTTTATGTCTTTACTATGTTTATGTCCAAAATTATATTATGCTAGTTAGAAATTTATTTTTTATGTTATGCTATTTTAAATATAAAAGGAAAATTATCACAAACTAAAGTTCTCAATTTGTTATAAAATTTCAATTTTTGTGAAAAAATAGTTTAGTAATTATGCTTTAAGGTGTTCCTCTTTGAAAACAACTCTCCAAGCTCCCACAGTGTACATGTTTGCAACTTTAGATCAAATGCTAGATGATTGAAATGTTTTAGGACATTCATCCACCCCTCCTTCATTTAAGCTAACTACCTAACTAACTCTCTAACATCTATGAATCTCTCTTCCCCTTGGATATGATATACAACCTCTAATACCACAATAGCAATACAAAGCCACAGATTCATCCGTTGAGTTGTTGCAGGTCTTTATTGTGATCATGAGACTAAGACTAGGCCAAAGCCAAAAGTTGTATGATCCTCCTTGCGAGCCCAATTATTTGCACCAAACATTCCTTAGATTCGAGCTCTACAACTAGGATGGTGCACGAGGATTTGAGGTGGCACTGGCAGTAGCAGCGACTGCTCAGGTGAAACTAATTCTAAGGCCTATTCCAATCAATGACAATGCATAAATTGATTTAAGGTGCTTATTTGTTCAGGGTAATGTTATATGTTATGCTCCTAGAACATAATTCGCACGGGTTATTATACCTTACTCTCATTTTCCTCTTGACGGAATCTGTGTAGGTGCTAGGGTTTTGTTTGAATGCTACACATTGAAATTGGGACATAAATACTCTCTTTCTACTCATAATCAACCCAGGTATGTAGATTGTTACTCTAGTAGATTCCATTTTTATACAGTCGTTGGTTCTCATATAATTTTTGGATTTTCACTCATGACTTCAGACCAGTGACACTAATTTCTATTTGCCTCATTATAATTTAATTTAGAGCATTTCATCAACATGTTTTAATCAATGTTCAGTCTTATTTATTGATGCAAATTCATAAAATATTTTGTGCAACAGAACAATGGTGGCCTTGGAGGCTGTGAAAAACCATATGTCAGACCTATGCTTGTTGTTCAGGCACTTGAATACTTGAATAGTTACTCAACCCAATCTCATTCTACTAAGCTTGCTTATCGCTGGGAGCCATTTGAGAAAGAGTGAAAAAGTCATCCCAGGCCCGGGAGTATAAGAGTGGGGGCCCCAGCAATTATGGCTAAGCCAAGTCCCTGAGTTGGTTGGATTCCATAAGAGAGAGAAAGAGAAACTACATATACAACTGAAGCAAAGCTGATTCATAATTTTATTTCATCCCCTCGTATCCATTCGCTTTATATTGGCCCATGCATAGTGAAAGTAGCATGCATGCAGGTTAAATAGAAGTGTGGTGCTCGGGGTCTTAGGCCTAAGTCGTGTGCTACCTGATTTGAGTGTTCATTTCTACAGTGTCAGTTTTAGAGCCGCTACCACATAAATTTCATTATATATAAAACATGCAGACGTTATGAGCTACGCTCCTTCACTATAAATAGCTCACTCGCATTGTAAACATTGATTAAATTATTCAAGTCTTTCCTTACTGGAAATATCACATATCAAGATTTTCAAGAGATTTTGTTGCTACGTGAATCTAAAATATCGATTTAAACCTTTTGTGTTAACAATTAAATGTGTTAATTTAGTAACTCAACGTTAAATATAACCTTAGCAATTGCCTTGAGAGATAAGTTAGGAATAATGAGTGGCATATTGTAGAGAAAAATGTGGAAGCTAATATAGCACATGGCTTGTCTCGGAGGAATTAAATCAATGGAATGGAGTGCATAGGTGAAATGAATGACGAAAATAACAAGGTTTGAATGGTTAAATAATAACTATGCTGTTTGACGTAAATTCCAACTCTCACTTTTCTTGTACTATACGGTGTGTAGCGCAAGGATGAGAAATATTGCACTGAGTGAGTGACCATGTAGAACTATGGAGAGTAGTCTAATTAATACATGAGGCTTTGTGGGCCTAAAAATGGATTTTTAGTGTTGTTTTTGAAACATAAAAGTGAAATTGTTTCCTTTTCACTTAGAGTACTAATATAGATAGTTTCCACAAGATTCCATTCTTGAAAGATGGTGGATATATCTTAATTCGTTTCCATTCTTGCAAGATTATGTATGTCTTAAGTCGTATTATTTCTCAGGCTTGACTTATTTCTCAGACTCATTGTTTCATGTAATGTAATTTTATATCAGTGAAAAGTCACATAGAATGTATTCTCCAGTTTGTACAGAGCTGGAAGATTCAAGTTGTCTATGCAAATGATGATGCACTTCTAGATGTTTTGTTAGCATATGTTTCTCTAGTCAATGAAACATATTAAGATGGAAATAAAGCTTTGAATTGGGAATTAAAACAAGACACTCCTATCAATGGATGCAATGTAAATTGTTTGGTTGTAGAAAAAATTTGTAACATCTGGAAGCAATAAAGGAACAACTCATGTTCACGTAGTTGCAGATCATGGCCACTTTGAGGAACTCTTATTAATAATAAAGAAGCATGGAGAAGCATAAACAAACTCATAGGAACAAGAGACACCCCTCTACATTATGTTGTGACGAATAACCATCTTTCATATGTTGTTCTCATGCTCAGACATGGAGCCAATAGAGATCTAAGAGGTTTGAGAAATCAAAAGCTTATTCAGCTTGCATATTCCTATAATACGAGTGTGTTGATGATTCTATATGATAAATACTCCCTTGATGAAGCATGTGATACTATTATAACTTCTCAAAGTCGCATTTTTTCTTGCATTAAGGACTCTTTAACAGGGTTCAATTATTCACATTACCATAAATCATGTGGAACTGACTCAATGCTTCAAGGAATTTTTTATACTTCTAAACAAGTATCTTCTTTGCAACCTATTGCTCATCCTAGAAATCCCTCAAAGGACAAATTTTTCTCATAAATTGTTGCAGAGGCTCCACAGAAGTTAAAGGTAGAGTCGTTGTCACAATTCCATTCTTCCATCGAAGAATAATCTTAGCAGACCAGAAATTGGACTTGGGAAATGGTCCAAAAAAATTCTCGCAAGCATATAAATAGTTTAAATTCACCTTCAAATGTGAAGGAGATACCTGTTACTAAGATAGTTACACTTCCTCCATACAAATTTATTTTTTTTCCATTTTTATGGGACTGAAAAGAAGTGTGAGTGGGGAATTGATTATCACTTTGCTCACTCAAAAGAATAACTTCAAAAGGATCAACAAGTTTTGGATCTTTTTGGCCAGAAAGTAGAAACAATTCATGGCAGTGCAATAAGTTCCAACATTTCTCATGGGGTAAAGAATTATAAAATTAAAATTTGCATGCATTATGGGAAAAATGGAACCTGCCCAAATGGGTTGAAGTAAAAATTTCCCTTCGACACAAGGAGCTTAGTCCTTTATCAACTTCATCAAGTCTTCTATCAAGTGCAAGAGTTGGAACTCGATATTCAACTGCATCTTCTCTAGGATCTTATTCCAGAGAGAAATTTGATGAGGTGAATTATCTAAAGGTATTTGTTGGAAGTTTTCCACCGTATGTCAATGGTAGGGAGCTTTAGGAGTTTATGGAAGGAGAATTTGGGAAAGTTATTGATTCTACTATTATTTTTGGGAATGATGAAGATGAGGAGTTTTGGTTTTGTTGTATTTGAAAAGAAGAAAGATACAAATGAAGTTGTGAGGAGGCACTACATTCCATTCCAAGGAAAAATAATGGAACTTAATAAGGTAATGACTCATACTGCATTGGCTACAAGAGATAATGTAGGAAGGAATAATTATTTGTCTTTGAGCTAATCATCACCAGCTCCTACTCAACCTTCTCAACCTTCTCCATTTTCCAATTTTCATATGCTTGATGGTGGATTACATTCACCGGGTTCAGATGCAGTAGGTTACCATTAGCATTTGGCATAGCCATATTCATCTGTTGAGCTCCCCTAGTCATTGGTTGGGGATGGTATTTAATCCCTACAACCCTTTTCCTACCAAACTGTAGGTTATCTACTAGAGAATAACAAGTTGACTCCAAAAAATGAACAAATAAAATATTTTCAAAATAATTCTGACATTTTCCATTCCATTCATGAAAATTGTATTTTGGAAAATTGTCTCAGCTCTATTAAGTTGATTCCCCGAAGGGGGGAAGAACTTAGAATATCTATGGAGGAGTCTGGGAGCTTGCGAGCGACTCCAGACAACGACATAGATCCATTAGGATCGAAGTTGGGCCAGAGGAATCATCAACATCATAAATTTTAGAATCGAGCTTAGAATTAGAAATCATAAATTTCATTGTCGTCAGAATAAAAAAATTCATCATTCGTCAAAATCAGAATAAAAAAATTCTTATCGTCCAACTCTGAAATCCTAAATTGAATCATCGCCTAGCAATTCCAAAATCTCAGGAATCAACATGCCTTAAAACTACAGAATCTAATCCATGAGAAGCGGGTGCCTATAGAAGAAGAAGCAAAGGAAACCCTAGAATCTGACGAAACAAAAACAGTTGCAGAAGCTTGAGTTGAAGCCCTCATTTTCCTATCAAACTGAACACTCATTGAAGGTAGATGATGCCCTTTATAGTTCTTTACTTCATTATTTTGATTTATCCTCTTCACCAAATCCCAGTACTATTCCTTCAACATTGTTTACGCCATTTTCAAATGGTAATAAATGCAAGAGTCTCTCAAGCACTCAATCATTTACTTATTTTATCAATGATGCACATGATGGATTTTTAGCATTATGCGTGAAGCCATTGGTTCAAATCAAATTAATGGTTCCAATCATGATAAAGATCTCTCACAGATGCTTGAATTTCTAGAGGTGAGCCCTGTGTCGGTGGCTTCTAAGTTCTAACTGTGGTGTTAGTCCATAATTTCTTTTCATAATTTTCGGAAAGATATACCTTAGCTGGTTGCCAAAATAGAGATTCTAAATTTTGGTATGGTGAAAATTGATATGATTATGCTTCACAAAAATGAGAATTTGAATCTCAAATTTCAAGTTGTTCAAGGTGTTCAAATGAAAATGTTGCTTATCATTTAAGACAACTAAAAATGTTTTGGATGTTGAATTGATGATTTTGGGTTATAAGAGTGTGTTAGATGATTCATTATAAAATTTGATTTTCTTCTTATAAACATTTTTTAAAAGAACACGATGTTGAATTGATGGTTTTGGGTTATAGGAGCGCGTTGGATGATTCATTATAAAGTTTGATTTTCTTATTATAAACATTTTTAAAAGAACGTGTTGGATTATTCATAATAAAGTTTGACTTGCTTCTCGGATACGGTTTTGAGATTATAGCACATGTTGTTTGTTTTGCATCTATCATTTTTGTACGTGTATGTGTGAGTGCACTTAAACACCAATATGTTATGAGAGCGCTACACGGCGGTCTAAGTATCATTAGACACATCTTTCATTTGTGATAATATGATAAAGATTTAATTTAAAAGGGAAGTTGCTGCACTTCTCAATCTAATAATGTTGAGCATAAAATTTCAATTAAAAGAAACATTACTTAAGCCTGTCAACCTAATTAGACATGACACGCATTCGACGAATTATTCGATCACATGCACTTTAACAATAAACTAAGTCACGGAGCGAATTATTAAAGAGATCAGGTTGTCATGAGATTCGTTGAAAATGAATAGATTTATAAATAAGTAGGTTTTTGGGCGCTGCAAATCTCTACGTTTATTGGAGGTTTCCATCTACCATTACGCGCATCCATCACAGAATTACAGCGACACACAACCCTCTAAATAGGTGATACTTTTAATATTTGATCCGCCCTCCATCTTATATAGAAGCCCATCCCACCATTTTCATGGTGTTGATACAAAATGTTGTGCGCATTATTGTCGCACAGCTATTCTTGTGGGGCTCTTCATTGGAATTTCAGAGAGACTCTCCGCTCTATGTTTGTGCATCT
Organism: Pinus albicaulis; assembly: GCA_034641835.2. Lineage (NCBI taxonomy): Eukaryota > Viridiplantae > Streptophyta > Pinopsida > Pinales > Pinaceae > Pinus > Pinus albicaulis. The sequence continues at coordinate 1,072,315,564 of CM076570.1, forward strand.
ATGCTTCGTTTCTGTTAGGGTTTGTGAACTACAGCCTGCTGGGTCCCATGGTTGAATGTACTCATGGGTTCCCCGACTGCACATTTCGAGTGCTTATGGAGTGTTTACCTGCCCAAGAACCTGAAAGGCTGCCCAGTTCGTTTGTCATTCTGCCTAAAATAAAATTATGGATTATGTTGCCTAGGCTGTTCGGAAAAGTGTAACTACGCCAATAGGTGTAACTCTGGTTGGAATTGGCTATTTTAATACATTTGATAATTGGAATTGGCTATTTTAATACATTTGATAATTAATCATTTTGATTTGATGGTCTGAATTGACAGACGCTGGTATATTCTCTCGTTCGGTCACTATATCTATGAATAAAATTGAAACTGATAACTTCCTTGCATATTTAAATTAAGTGTTTAAACCATGTTTAAAATAATTTTTTGCCAAATTTTAATTAAAAAATATTACTATGCCTCTTGTTTATAAACACGTAGAAAACCAAATTTAAAATAATTAAATATTCTTTTTTCCGTATGTAAGTTAATATTTTATTTGATGAAAATGTTAATAATTTGGATTGATAATTTTTATTAAAGATATTAATAAGTTCTGAAACTTTTAACGCCTCAACGTTTTCCTCCATCACACCTCCAACGTGTGATGGTTGAAATTCTTCATCCGCTTCAATGATATGAATTTGCGTTTTCCCTTAATCGATAAGAAGATAACCCTTTTTATAGCTACTCCTTGCATGGTATGATTCTTTAATATGCACAACATTATATTATGGTTTATTTTTTTATTTTACTTATATTATCTTCACCCACATTTGCTTCCATGTAATGGGAACCTAATATACTACACATGACTTCATACATAAATGGTAGATATATGTAGCTCAAAATTAACTTCGATACTGGTATTGAGTTCAATATGGTGGAATGCTTAATTCATTATAACCCAACCATGAACATTGATTTCATGAGAAAGTTCACTTGGTTGTACGTTTTTCTCCTCGAGGTCCTATAGTGACTGCAGTCATGTCGTTCACGCGAAATCCATGTGAATTATGGTACCTCATATTCATCAATGGTGGAGATCTCCTTGCTCCCATCCAAGGGTGGAAATTTCATCTGGAAATAATCCTAACCCTCACTTTTGTGTCTTGTAGTTCCGATTTCCATTTTGTTTCCTCTCTCGCGTTTTAGAGGGAAACTATAGAACTAAGCGTTTTTGTATACCTGTAGTGATGAAAGAAATTAAGAGCATTATATTTTATGAAAGTTTGATTTTATTTTGTTTAATTTTCAAGTTTTATATATTAGGTTATTTAATTTTAAAATTATCAGTAAGTAAATATATATAATACTTATATATATTTCATTTTTATGTTAGTGTTTTTTAAATAATTTAATAGTAAATTATAAATATGTAAATATTATTATTATTATTAGTATTAGTCAAGGTTGTGAGGGAGAATTTGGGTTATTAGAATAGTGTAATTATGATTTTTATGAAATAAAAGAAAATAATATTATTATAATTAAGTTTGAATAATATTTATGTACATGAGATATTTATCTTATTTAAGAATTCCATTATAACTAAGAATTCTTCAAGTTATAGAAATACTATTTAAAAAATGAAAAATAACTTTGTATTAAAGTAATGACATCAAAATTTCAAATTTAAATTTTTTCTAATATGAATATATTTATAAATAAAATTATAACTATAAAACATTATTAAAATAACAAAAAATAAAGAAATTTAACTAAAAATACTTAAAATTGTCTAGTCTGACTAGCACAATGATTGGTTAGACTATTGATAATATGAAAATTTGTACATGAGATAATGGTTGGACTATTGATAATTTATTTAAAATTATCAAGTTTAAATATGGTTTCCTGTGTCTTGAGTTTAAATATTTATATTAACAATTACACTCTAAATGATAGAGAAGTTTACTTAGCCATATTTTAAATACATTATCAATAGTCCAACCATTATCTCATGTACATAGATAAGCATCTCTTTGGTTGGTTTAGTAATATTCTAGATAGACCATAAAACCATAAATAGTTTTATAAACCATAAAACATGAGTTTTTAAACCATAAATTAGTTTTATAATTTCTTTAATTTTATAATAAAATAGTAATACTAATATTAATAATATTAGTAATTAATATTTTAATATTAATACTATTAATTTTATTTGATTAATATTAATAAATAATTAATCAATATTAATATTAATTAATATTGATGTTAATATTAATAATATTAGTTAATAGTATTATTTTTATTATTATTGATAATGTATTAATAGTGATCAATTATTTATTAATATTATTAATATACTTAATGTATTAAGGTAAAAGTACATATTGATCAACTATGTTTTATTTTTTAATTTTAATTTATTTTATGATTTTATATATTTATACTTTATAATATTAAGTTTTTCTAAATTTTAATTTTTATATTTTTATAATAACTCCAATATTATAAACTCAATATTATAAACCCTACAATAATAAAAATAACATTAATAACATTAACATTTTAATATACGCTAAAAATAATATTAATAATTAGTATTTAAATAATGATGATTATGATTTATACTAAAAACTAAATTAATAATAAAAATGAAATTTAAATTATTATTAAAAACAATATTATTAGTAACATTATTAATAATAATAACAATATTATTAAAAATATCATTAATACAATATTCACAATGTTTATTTAAAACTATTGTTCATAATTGTATTAATTACAATAAGTTTCAAACATGATTAAGGTTTATTAAAATTATTAATAACATTTAAATTATAACAATAATATTAATAACAATTTATTAATAATATTAATATGATTAATTGCATTAATATTGTTAATATAAATCTTATTAACATTAATATTGATAAACAATATTAATAATGTTTTCTTTATAATAATAACTATATTTTTTATTAATATTCTTTTTTTAATTATATTCACTCTAGAAATATAATGATTAATATTATGAATGATATTACTCTTGATACACTATATAAATAGTATTAAGATCATTAGTGAAAAATAATTTTATTGATACTAAAATTTACATTATTAATAGAAATAATATTATGATTATTAGTGATAAATAATAATATTAAGATTTGCATTATAATCATTCTAATCAAATATGATAAAACAAACTCAACCATTTTTATACATGGTCAAACATTGCCATCATAGGTTTTTAATATTTATCTCTTGGGCTCACCAATTCCTTTAGTTTATAATATTAAACCCTTGGGCTTATTTTTTTTTGTAAGTAAGATTAAGATTCTATTGATAATGGAACATAATTTACAAAGAGGTTAGGGCCTTAGTATTGCTGGCGTGATTTATCGCCATGATGTCAACAAAAATAGCAAAAGGGACCAAAACTGGAGCTGCCCACAAGGGGAAACCAGCCCAAATAGAGTATATAATGCTGCCTCAAAAGAGGAAACTAGCAACAGAAGACATAAGTTGATATATTCAGCATATGCATGAACAAAAAACAAAACTAAAGACCTGTAGGCCTGAGACCTAAGGAGACCTGGTAATCTGAGCATCAGGAGAAACTGGAGGAGGTTCTTCAACGATCAAACACATGTACTCGTCATCTTCAGCAGACTGGAGTCCAATTGCATCCTAGCGAGGGCCAGCAGATTCAGGGTCCTTTCCTTCATCCTACAACCACTTCTCTTTGTAGTAACCCAAGTTGTCGCCGTTGTTCGAGCTAGAAGTATGCATAGGCGAGGCCTGTTGAGATTATGTAGCCTTCGAGGGCCCGGGGTGGCCATGCAGGCCAAGTGGCGGAGGGGGGCTGGCTGGGGACAGGGCTAGCACCAGAGATTTCGCAAAATGAGATGGATACGGTGGCCACGACGAGAGGGTTGAAGGAGGAGCACTGAAATTGAAAGTGGGCTGAGGCAGGGAAGGGTTGGGGATGAGGGACCGAATGAGTCTCAGAGGTAGGGTGGCGAGCTAAGGAGCTAAAGAGACGGCCCCGACCACTGCGAGTATCAGGATATCTGCCCCCTAAATGTGCAAGGGAGGAGGACGAGGTACAGGGAGAGGAGGAAGAAACAATTCCCGAAGCTCGGCCTCTGTTGCTACCCCTCTGGCATCGCATTCGATGTCGCAAGCGAGGCATGTTTGCACAATTAGGGCGCGCGCAGCTTCGAGCAACGAAGGAGGCAGGGTGTGCATGGAGAAGCCAAGAGGTGGAGGGCGAGACAGGGCCAAAAGAGGCTAAGAGACGTAGATGACAATGGGGGCTCTATGAATAATGGATACCGGGAAGAAATTCGATGCAGCTGCTAAGACTGTAGCGCCTCCCAAATGATGTGCGAGATCTTGGCTCCGCGACTGCGAGGGAGCAACCACTGTGCAGAGGAGGAATGATATTCGGCATAGAACCCGCAGAGGGGGCCTGAATCATCACAAAGAGACCTGAAGCAAACCAAGAGAGCCGAGGAGAGCAGCAAGCGGGCAGCATTTTGAAGCCAAGGTGCATGCCTCGACCGCAATAATGGATTAATTGCTCCGTAGGGTGACGGCGAGGAGCTTTTAATGCAGGAGGAGGCCAGCGAGTTAGCATGCGGGTGGCCATGTGGCCAGGCCACGTGCCATCCCAGAACGTACCAGCCGAATTAAACTCCATTAACACCCGCATTCAGGGAAACCCTTGGGTTTATTAGTTTTTATTATTTATGATATTTATAATCCCTTTGGTTTATTAATCTCTTGAGTTTAAATTATTAATTATTAGGGTCTATTAATTTCTTAGGCTTTTGAGTTTTAAATTATCAATTCTTAGGGTTCATTAATCTTTGAGTTTTCTAAATCTTTGGGTTGGTAATATTAGGCATTAGATATTAGTCGTACACTTTAATATTAATGTATGGTCCAATGTCATATTATGAAAAACACTGTCTGAATACGAAAACCAACCATGACAGACCATTGTTAATCAACGTTAGTCATATCTGATCAAGGTCTTCCATGGTCGAATGTCACATTGTGACAAACATTGTCTCAATATGAAAATCAACCATGGTCAACCATCGTTATTTTTGGTCCAACGTCGCATTGTGACAACAATTGTCTCAATGTTTAAATCAAGCATGCTCAACCATGTTTATTTTACGGTTTATAGTATTTATCTAAAGGCTTTTATATACTTTAGGTTTATAATATTAATTTTTTAGCTTTAATATTATTTCCTTGAGTTTATAATATAAATAATCATGTGATTTGATCAATCCTTTCTGTTTAAGATATTAATTTGTAGGCTTTGTTAATCTCTTTTGTTTTTAATATTGATCCCTCCACTTTATTGATCCATGAAGTTCTTAATATTTATCCCTTGGGTTCACCAATCCCTTGGGTTTGAAATATAAAACCCTTGGGTTTATTAGTTATTCTGGTCTATAAAATTAATAATTCCTTTGGTTTTAAAATCTCTTGAGTTAAAATATTAATTCTTAGGGTTTATTAATCTCTTGTGTCCTTAATATTGATCCCTTGTCCTTATCTATTCCTTAGTTATTTAATATTTATCCCTTGGGTTCACCAATTCCTTTGGTTTGCAATATTAAACCCTTGGTTTTATTAGTCTTTTTGGCTTATAATATTAATAACTCCTTGGGTTTATTAATCTCTTGAGTTTAAAATATGAATTCTTATGCTTTATTAATCTTTGAGTTTAAAATATGTATTCTTAGTGTTTATTAATTTCTTGGTTTATAATATCAATACTTATCCCTTGGGTTCACCAATTCCTTTAGCTTATAATATTAAACCCTTGGGTCTATTAGTTTTTTTGGTTTATAATATTTATAAACCCTTTAGTTTATTAACCTCTTGATTTTAAATTATTAATTATTAAGGTTTATTAGTTTCTTAGGCTTTTGAGTTTAAAATATTAATTCTTAGGGTTTAATAATCTTTGATTTTTCTAAATATTTGGGTTGGTAATATTAGGTGTTAAATATTAGTCATACACTTTAATATTAATGCATGGTGAAATGTCATATTATGAAAAACATTGTGTGAATATGAAAACCAACCATGGGCGACCATTGTTAATCATCGTTATTCATATTTGATTAAGGTCTTCCATGGTCGAATATCACATTGTGACAAATATTGTCTCAATATGAAAATCAACCATGGTCGACCATCATCATTCTTCATCTAACGTCGCATTGTGACAACAATTGTCTCAATGTTTAAATCAAGCATGTTCAATCATGTTTATAACAGGGTTTATAGGATTTATATAAAGGTTTTTATATAATCGAGGTTTATAATATTAATCTCTTAGCTTTAATATTATTCCCTTGGGTTTACAATATTAATAATCATGTGATTTTATCAATCCTTTCTGTTTAAGACATTAATTTGTAGGCTTTGTTAACCTCTTTTGTTTTTAATGTTGATCCCTTCCATTTATTGATCCCTTAGTTTTTTTAATATTTATCCCTTGGGTTTATTAGTTATTTTGGTTTATAATATGAATAATCACTTTGGTTTTACAATCTCTTGAGTTAAAAATATTAATCATTAGAGTTTATTAATTTTTTAGGTTTTTGTGTTTAAAATATTAATTCTTAGGGTTTATTAATCCCTTGCGTTCTTAATATTGATACCTTGACCTTATTTATCCTTTAGGTCTTTAATATTTATCCCTTGGGTTTACCAATTCCTTTGGTTTGTAATATTAAACCCTTGGTTTTATTATTTATTTTGGTTTATAATATTAATAACTCCTTGGGTTTGTTAATCTCTTGAGTTTAAAATATTAATTCTTACGCTTTATTAATATTTTGAGTTTAAAATATTAATTCTTAGGGTTTATTAATTTCTTGGTTTATAATATTAATATTTATCCCTTAGGTTCACCAATTCCTTTAGCTTATAATATTAGACCCTTGTGTTTATTAGTTGTTTTGGTTTATAATATTAATAATCCCTTGGGTTTATTAAGCTCTTGAGTTTAAAAGTTTGATTATATTATGGTATATTAATTTTTGAGGTTTTTATAATTAAAATATTAATTCTTAGGTTTTATTAATCTCTTTTTTTTAAATATTAAACCCTTAGGCCTTATTGATCCCTTAGGTTTTTAATATTTATCCCTTGGGTTCACCAATTCTTTTAGTTTATAATATTAAACCATTTGGTTTATTAGTTCTTTTGGTTTATAATATTAATAATTCCTTGGGTTTATTAATCTCTTGAGTTTAAGATATTGATTAGATTATGGTATATTCATTTTTAAGGTTTTTTTGTTTAAATATTAATTCTTAGATTTTATTAATCTCTTTTATTTTTAATATTAAAACCTTAGCCTTATTGATCCCTTAAGTTTTTAATATTTATCTCTTGGGTTCACCAATTCCTTTAGTTTATAATATTAAACTCTTGGGTTTATTAGTTTTTTTGGTTTATAATATTTATAATCCCTTTGGTTTATTAACCTCTTGAGTTTAAATTATTAGTTATTAGGGTTGTTTTAAATTCTTAGGCTTTCGAGTTTAAAATATTAATTCTTAGGGTTTAATAATATTTGAGTTTTCTAAATATTTGGATTGATAATTTTAGGCATTAAATATTAGTCATACACTTTAATATTAATACATCGTCCAATGTCATATCATGAAAAACATTGTGTGAGTATGAAAACCAACCATGGGAGACCATTGTTAATCATCGTTATTCGTATTTGATCAAGGTCTTCCATGGTCGAATGTCACATTGTGACAAATATTGTCTCAATATGCAAATAAACCATGGCCAACCATCGTAATTCTTCATCCAACATCACATTGTGACAACTATTATCTCAATGTTTGAATCAAGCATGCTCAACCATGTTTATTTTATGGTTTATAGTATTTATCTAAAGGTTTTTATATACTTCAGGTTTATAATATTAATCTCTTAGCTTTAATATTATTCCCTTGGGTTTATAATATTAATAATCATGTGATTTTATCAATACTTTCTGTTTAAGATATTAATTTGGAGGCTTTGTTAATCTCTTTTGTTTTTAATATTGAACCCATCCACTTATTGATCCCTTAGGTTTTTAATAGTTATCCCTTGGGTTCACTAATTCCTTGGGTTTGAAATATAAAACCCTTGGGTTTATTAGTTATTTTGGTTTATAATATTAATAATCCCTTTGGTTTTAAAATATCTTGAGTTAAAAATATTAATCCTTAGAGTTTATTAATTTTTTAGGTTTTTGTATTTAAAATATTAATTCTTTGGGTTTATTAATCTCTTGTGTTCTTAATATTGATACCTTGTCTTATTTATCCCTTAGGCTTTAATATTTATCCCTTAAGTTCACCAATTCCTTTGGTTTGTAATATTAAACCCTTGGTTTTATTAGTTCTTTTGGTGTATAATATTAATAACTCCTTGGATTTATTAATCTCTTCAGTTTAAAATATTAATTATTATGCTTTATAAATCTCGAGTTTAGAATATTAATTCTTAGGGTTTATTAATTTCTTGGTTTATAATATTAATATTTATCTCTTGGGTTCACCAATCCTTTAAGCTTATAATATTAAACCCTTGTGTTTATTAATTTTTTGGGTTATAATATTAATAATCCCATGGGTTTATTAATTTATTGAGTTTAAAATATTGAATAGATTATGGTATATTAATTTTTTAGGTTTTTATGTTTAAAATATTAATTCTTAGGGTTTATTAATCTCTTTTGTTTTTAATATTAAACCCTGGACTGTATTGATCCCTTAGGTTTTTAATATTTATCCCTTGGGTTCACCAATTCATTTAGTTTATAATATTAAATCCTTTGGTTTATTAGTTGTTTTTGTTTATAATATTAATAATTCCTTGGTTTATTAATCTCTTGAGTTTAAGATATTGATTAGATTATTGTATATTAATTTTTTAGTTTTTTGTGTTTAAAATATAAATTCTTAGGGTTTATTAATCTCTTGTGTTTTTAATATTAAACCATTGGCCTTATTGATCCCTTAAGTGTTCAATATTTATCCCTTGGGTTCTCCAATTCCTTTAGTTTATAATATTAAACCCTTGGGTTTATTAGTTTTTTTGGTTTATAATATTTATAATCTCTTTGGTTTATTAAGCTTTTGAGTTTAAATTAATTATTAGGGTTTATTAACTTCTTATGATTTTGAGTTTAAAATATTAATTCTTAGGGTTTAATAATATTTGAGTTTTCTAAATATTTGGGTTGGTAATATTAGGTGTTAAATATTAGTCATACGCTTTAATAGTAATGCATGGTCCAATGTCGTATTATGAAAAACATTGTGTAAATATGAAAACCAACCATGGGAGACCATTGTTAATCATCGTTATTCGTATTTGATAAAGGTCTTCCATGGTCTAATGTCACATTGTGACAAAAATTGCCTCGAGACGAAAATCAACCATGGCCAACCATCACCATTCTTTGTCCAACGTCGCATTGTGAAAAAAATTGTCTGAATGTTTAAATCAACCATGCTCAACCATGCTTATTTTACGATTTATAGTATTTATCTAAAGGTTTTTATATACTTGAGGTTTATAATATTAATCTATTAGTTTTAATATTATTCCCTTGAGTTTATAATATTAATAATCATGCGATTTTATCAATCCTTTCTGTTTAAGATATTAATTTGTAGGCTTTGTTAATCTCTTTTGATTTTAATATTTATCCCTTCCACTTATTGATCCCTTGGGTTCACCAATTCCTTGGGTTTGAAATATAAAACCCTTGGGTTTATTAGTTATTTTGGTTTATAATACTAATAATCCATTTGGTTTTAAAATCTCTTGAATTAAAAATATTTTATGTTTTTGTGTTTAAAATATTAATTCTTAGGGTTTATTAATCTCTTGTGTTCTTAATATTGATCCCTTGGCCTTATTTATCCCTTAGGTCTTTAACATTTATCCCTAGGGTTCACTAATTCCTTTGGTTTGTAATATTAAACCCTTGGTTTTATTAGTTCTTTTGGTTTAAAATATTAATAAATTTTTTGAGTTTATTAATATCTTGAGTTTAAATATTAATTCTTAGGGTTTATTAATTTATTGGTTTATAATATTAATATTTATCGCTTGGGTTCACTAATTCCTTTGATTTATAAAATTAAAATTAAACCATTGGGTTTATTACTTGTTTAAATGGTTTATAATATTAATAATCTCTTGGGTTTATTTATATTTTGAATTTAAAATATCAATTATTATTAGGGTTTAGTAATTTCTCATGTTTCTTATTTTGAAATCTTTATTATTAACGTTTATTAATATCTTATGTTTTTAACATTGATCTCTTATCCTTATTGATCATGTGAGTTTATCATTCATTTGTATTTAAAATATAAATTCTTAGCCTTTATTAATCTCTTATCTTTTTAATGTGGATTGTTTGGGCTTTTTTATTTCTTAGATTTTTAATATTTTCTCCTTGTGTTTACCAATTTCTGGATTTTATTAGTTCTTTTGGCTTATAATATAAATAATCCTTTAGGATATTGGTAAGATATATATACTTATTATAAATAGTAATAAAATACTATTGTTAAGTTATATTTGAATTTTAATATAATTTGAATTATAACTATTAATGTATTGAAAAAATTTAATAATATTTTATTATCAAATAATATTATTATTATTATATATATATATATAATTTTTTAATATATAGTATGCATATAGTAAATATTATTAATATATTTTAAGAAGATATATAAAATATATTGGTAATTATATTGATAAATATATAATGATTGTTTTGGTAAAATATATGTGGTGGGTGGTGAATATAGGTCTATCCGCATATATCAACCACATTGGTAAATGTGATTGTGCTAGTCTAAATATGTTAGGAGAAACATGCAACAATTTGGAATGTTTGTGATTATATTTTTTAGATAGGCTTTGTTGAAAATTTGGAACAAAATTTAGAAGAATAACTGAAATTACAAATATTGGTTGTGGAGGACACTGCACAATCTGCCTGCAATAAGGGTATTTCAAATTTCAGATTGCACAATAAATGCAATGGAGGTTTTCAGAAAGTTGAATTATTTAGAAAAGTTGGTAAAAAATAGTTATTATTTTTCATCTAAATTTATAACTATTTTATATAATTAATAAAAATAATTGTTATCTTCCCCACTGAACTTTCTAGATACTAGCTTGCTCCAGAATGCTAGCAATGCACCACAACTTTGGTCATCTGGTTCTTCAGAACCCAGAGTTTCATCTTCGGTGGAAGGATAGACGACTTGGCCAGGCTTGCAGGTAATTCGACAAGGAAACACTCCATAAGCACTCGAAACTGTGCAGTGGGAGAACCCCTGAGAACATTGAACCACGAGTTCCAGTGGGCTGCACATCACAAATTCTAACAGAAACGATGCATAGATGCACAGGCGCGGTATCGCTCTGCGGAATTTCAATGAACAGCCTAGAAGAATAGAGAATAGGACAGTACCGAGAACAATGGATTGTAGTAACACAACCAGTTTGGAATTGTTTGAGTTATTAGATTTGTTTTAAATCCTGATTTATGAAGAATAAAATCTTTAGAGATGTGAAGACTTTGAAGTAAAGTTTGTATATGGAGAGTTTGAAGAAAGATTTGTATCTTAGGAGTGTTGGAAACAAAATTTGGAAAACTTTATAATTATTAATTTAGCTGGTATATTGATTAAAAGTTTGCAGTTTTAATTTTTTAAATTTTAAATTTTATTTTATTTTTGTTTCCATAAACTAAAAAGTTTGAGATATTTTTATTATTTTGTTTTATTAAAGTTGGTATATTGATTTTTTTAAAATAATTTTTAATCTTTTAAAAAATTTGTTGTTTATTTTTATTTAAATCATTAATTTTAAAGGTTTATTTTACATCTCAGTATGAGAGCATGTTAATATGAATCATTGATTCTAGAGGTTTATTTTACATTTTAATATGAGGGCATGTGTAAGTTCTTTAGTCACTATTTAAAGCTTTTTAAAATAAAAATAAGTTATACTTTAAATAGAAAAATAATTAAAATAATAAGTTTTGATGGTTAAAACATTTGTTTGGTCCTATATATATTTTATATAGCATTCAAAAATACAATTTAAACAATTATAAAGTACACACAAAATTTGATCCCTCTCCACTCATATTAGATCCTCAGGAAGCTCTTTAAAATAAAAATAAGTTATGCTTTAAATAGAAAAAATAATTAAAATAATAAGTTTTGATAGTTAAAACATTTGTTTGGTTCTATATATATTTCATACATCATTCAAAAATACAATTTAAAAAATTATAAATTATACACAAAATTTGATCCTTCTCCACTTATATTTATCTTTTCACATCTCTTTAATATAATTATAAAATTATCATATAAATTATTTTGTCAAAAGCAAAAAATAAAACTAATACCATTATAATCTATCAAAAATAATAAATGAAACTGATACTCATCAATATATCACCAATATGTACTAGTATAATTATGCTCATTCATATATAATTAACTATTTTTTAATAAATTTATTTTCATTATTGTTTAATAAATTTATTTTCATAATATAGAATTAAAATACTTTTTAAATTTTTAATAGGAACGAAAAAACATGGTTTGTACCCTATTGTAATTTAATCCATAAATAGTAAGAAAAGAAATATGCTCGGAGCGTATTGTCGTTTAACGCGTAAATAAAAGGGAAGCTTTGAGATTTCACTAAATATATAAGTTGGTTTTGTTAGTGTTATTATATTTAATATTATTGTGTTTATATGAGCTAATTTAAACATTATCCTAGCATGGAAGTTCGCCATCTTCTGAGCATTAGTATTAGGTTTTTAGTATAAATCTCTTTAGTATTAGGTGTTTTTAATATAAATCTCTTTAGCGATGGTTAAGAGTTTTTTATTTTAAATTTTTTGTTATAATGGATAAAGTTTATTTTTATAATGTGTTAATTTTATGGTTGGTTTTTAAGTTTTCCTTACATCGAGTTATTTTTGGGTTGTTTTTCATGTTATTTTTGGATCTAGTTTACAATTTTTATTTGATAGTTTACTTTGTTTATATGCTTGTGATACAAGTGAGATGATGATCTATCTAGGAAGGATAGATGATGGTTGTGAAGTTGAAAATCCTAGGGCCAAGGTCATTGTGGTGGTCACACTGGAACCCTCTGACATACATTAATCACCATAAGTTATGTTATGACAAATGTGTTGTTTTATTTAGAGAAATCCCTAGAGATGCCTTGGTTATAAGACTTCATAAGTCTTGAGACTTTCCTTATGCGAGGAAGCATTTCCGAGGAATGGATCACCAAAGGGACTAGGGAAGAATAGAAGGGGATGTCTGAACTAGGAAGGTTTGTGACTACAAGGAAGGGGATACTTTAATGAATTGTTTTTCAAAGATTCATGTACATACTCATTGGGATCATGAATGCATCGGTTGTGTCCAAGAAAATAATGAGTTGAACTTGTTCCCTGTGGAATCCTTGTGAAGCAATAAAAAACCATGCAAGAATGTGTTGGAATGCCAAAAGGTCTAGAGATAATTAAACAATGAAAAATGAATGACCTTGCTTGAAGTGGCAACTAAGGACATGGAGAATGTCACTGATATGGAAGTGGCATATATCTTCTTTTGCATATAATGGTTCTACATATAGTAGAACATCGATAATGATGTTCCTTAAAGGGCGAGTGGATTGTGACACCCCTTTCATCACCCCAAATTTTGTAATGTACTTAAGAACATATAATGTTTGGGTGCCATCATTGATGCTATGATGTCAAACTCTTTTATATAAATTTTTTTTATTATTAATAAAAATGATAGAGATGAATAAATGGGATAGCCAATAAATTATGATGCCTTGAGGAGCGAAAAAATTTGAAATAAGAGGAAAAATACACTTTGGGTGAATATTTCCCTTTGATGTGATGGTTAGTCTTCCTAAGAAGCTGAAAGGTTGGGTAGATGAAGGGTCAAGGTGTGACTATAAAAATAAGAGGGAGGAGAAATAAGGGGGGTCTTCCTCTTGGTTCCAAAGCTTCTAGTTTTTTTCTCTTTTAATACTCTCTCATGCATATCTCTCTCTCTCGCTTAGAAATTTTGAATTGGAAAAAGAATTGGCGAAAAAAACTATATAGATTCAAACCTTATGACTAGTTAAGAGATGTGAGTGATAGCCTATGTGACAGGAAATGAATGTGTTGCAACATGTTTTCTTTGGACTAGATGGCTCTAAGGATTGGGAAAGGTCCTGGTTGTATGTGGAACATAGAGCACTAAATATGGGAGTGTCAAGGGACTATAGAGATTAGAGAAGGACTCCCTTGCATTATGCAAACTTGCATGGTATTTTGGTGAATGTGAGCTTGGTCATATATGGAAAGGTTGATCATTAATTCTTCCTCTATGTGTGAAGGAGAATGGCCTTCACTTATGGAGTTAAAATTTGGTCTAAATTTGAGTGTGTAAAATATCCCTGAGTAAACTTCTCCTCAAATCATCAAGATATAGCATGAGAGTTTCTAGATGTGACAAAACTTACAACACAAATGCGCCTATGGTGGGATGGAACATGGCTCCCCCTACTTCAGTTTCCAATATAATTATAGATGCAATAGATAAATATGTATTTATGTGTTAATGATATTTCTGGCATAGATGGTTTAGTGAGATGCATGATTATTTAATTTCTTCTTTTAGTAATTTTATATATACATTCATTTACCCTTTAGTAATTTTATCATGGTTGTAGTTGTTATACTATTTAATTGTAGCTTTTCCTATGTATTGAATTTTGTAACAACACTAGTTGAGGAAGATAGGATTCCTAAATCCTTCTTTAAATAGCTAACATTGTATTTTTTGATATAAATTTTCTTTTGAGAGGTTCTAGAAGCTGAAACTTGGACCATATTGAGGGGAAAATCTACTATTCCTATGGTCCAATTTTTAGATCTTGGGTTGCGAAATATTAAGAATTATTTTTAGAGGTGTTTGATCTTCCTAATTGCATCTCTAAATAGGTCATATTGGTATTGCTACTATAACTTATGTTTTGGTAGGTTCAAGAAGCTAAAAATTAGATCATAGTGAGGAGAAATTGTGTTGATCATCTATTCCAACTTTAAGATCTTGGGTCATGATACTTTAGGAGATATGATCAAAGGAATTCAAGCTTCCTAGATGCTTTTAAAATCATGCATCAAATAGGTCAATTTGGAATTTACGCTATAAATTTTCTTCTAGAGGTTACAGAAGCTGAAACTTTGACTATAATGAGGGTAAATCTTGCTAATCATATAGTTCAATTTTAGATATGTGTTCATTATATTTTAGGATATATGATCATATAAATTCACGCTTCATAGATGCTCCTAAAAGCATGCGTCAAACTAGTCACATTCACATATTTTCTATAACTTTTCATCTAATAATTTCCAAAAGTTGAAACTTGGACCACAGTGAGGGGAACTACTACTTATAATTTGGTTCAGGTTTTTGAACTTGTAGTATGATAATTTAGGAGATGCACTCTATGGAAGTTTCTATATTAGTTTGCATGCAAAGTGTTTGAAGCAATTCTTAAATGGTTTAATGAATATGATTGCATACAAATTGTTTGATGAAATGTCCAAATGAGAATGTTATTTTATGGATGGGTATATTATTTTTGCATGTTATAATTCTTGTATGATAGTATTTTTGTATCTTGTCTGTGCATATTTTCATGCAAATCATTTGATGAAATTTGTTAAAGGTGTTTTATTACAATTTGCATACAAATTATTTGATAAAATACCTCAAATATAGAAATCAAGAGTTGCATGAATATGTGGTATATTTGAATTATTATGTTACAAAAGGAATGAGAGCAATGTTTCTTATTTGATTTCATACAAAATGTTTGAAAAAATATCTACAAGAGAAAGAAAACTTAAGTGGTTGTATACAAAGTATTTGAAGAAAGGTTTTCAAGTAAAGTGCTTATAAATTGTATGAGAGATGAAAAACAAGTTTTTCCAAGTGTGGTTAGGATAGATTTAGTAGGGTGTGTGATAAAGAGGTATCATTACTTATTTTCAAGATATTAAAAATAAAAATTAAATTTTGGGTACCCCACAACTTTTGTAATTCATTGAGGTAATTGGGTATATGACAACAACAACAACTAGAATTTTATTTCAGTGTTCACCATATAGACAAGAAACAAAATATATAATTTATAGATTAAATTTAGAGGGTCATTCTTTAGCCTAATGAGAAATTCATACAAAAAAAATTAGGACAGAGGGTGATCCACTGGTAACTAGGTGGGGGGACTTCACAATCCTCATTAAGCCCCAATTTTACCCTATTGGGTATGTATTGGACCAATGGATCCAATGGCACTACTTCAAGGAGGAAGGGGAAAGATGTATAGGAACACACCATTGAGTTTAGAATGATGGCTATCATGTTGGGTATCTCTACCAAAAGTGCAAATATACTACTCAATTATCTACGAGATCTACATATCTGCCTCTTAAAGAAAGTGATTATTTTCAAGACAATAAAAATGAATGAGGCATTACAGGAAATTTCAGCCTAAAAGTGTCCTCCTAGGGAAAAATAATAAAATAATAGTTAAAACAATAAAGTAAGGGTTATAAATTTTGGAGTGAAAACAAAAAAACTACCTTTTTTAATTGTATTTTTTGCTTATATCCTTATAGGTTTACTCAAATTTCAAGTTTATAAACTCATTAGATGCGGAATTAAATTTCACATCCAATGAGTACACATTATGCATACTTTTTAGAGGACCCACATTGATAAAAATTGTAGATACATTAAAAAGTGTGTTAAAATGTGTTTTTTTAATGTATCTGCAATTTTTATCAAGGTGGGTCTTCTCAAAAGTATGCATAATGGATACTCATTGGATGTAGAATTTAATTTTGCATCTAATGAGTGTATAAATTTGAAATTTGAGTATACCTATAAGGAGATAAGCCAAAAATACAATTTAAAAAAGTATTTTTTTCTTCTTTTCCCTCCAAAATATTTACATGTACCTCTTTTTAAATTTAAAACATTTTGATTGGTTTACATATTATGGCATGGAAATTACATGAAAATTTCATAGGCACTTTTAGGCTGAAATTTCCTCTAATGCAGGTGTAAAAGCATAGTGTATGGAAATCATAGGCCATAAGAAAGAGTAGTCAAGCCATTCCAAGCAAAAATAACACCAAAAAGTGTTGGAGAATGCAGTAGGACAGTTATTAATTCAGATTCTCCTTAACCTTAATAATTGCTTGTAAAATTTAATTATATTCTTATGTTTTATTATTAAATATTTGCATCAAACAATTATCAAGAGAAAAAATCATAAAGACAATGGACACAAGATATGGGCTCCAAGCCAAGGAAAAACCCCTCTAAGGGGAAAACCCACACAAAATATCCTTGTAATATCCAAAATCGAGAATAAACAGTAATATTAAGCACAATAGACTAAAAACTACATAAAAGAAAAACACACCATTAAAACACATAAACTAGAGCCAAAAACAATTATTGAGCTATTTTATTAATTTTCTTGGGATGAGTACAATAATGGTGCCGAAAGGATTGCACCTGGGCCTGCTATAAGTAGGCTGAAGAACAACTCAAACACAAGCTAAATCTCCCCTCTGAATTGGCTCTGCATGGCTCTATCTCTGCGTTGCCTAGCCTATAACTGTTATTGTGGGTTGGCTTCGAGATGTTGGATAGGTTCCTTCCCTTACTCAAAAAAAATTGGGAGTTTCACATTGCACTCTACTCACCAAACCCACAAAAACATGGAAATGGTTTGTTGAAAGCTCGAGCCCTGAAATTGGCCCTCTTAGGCTTGGCTCACTAAACTACTGGGGAAATAAAACCACTAGAAAGAAATGCTGGAAAATTCGTTTGGAATGTTACAATAATCCCTGGTAGGAGATGACTAGCCTCCCCTCCAAATATCTTGTTGTGAATTCCCTTCTCTCCAATCTCCCGGAACCAACTCCTCTCTGCATTGTCTCCTCCCTTACGCAGTCTCCTCCTCCTCTGCATAGTCCAGAAATAGCTACGCTTCCTTTTGATGTTGTTGATGAACATCCTCCTCAAAAGGTGTGGAACTCCTCTCCTGAGTGGGCACTCGAAGTCCCTGGAGATAGATGTTGAGATCTCTGCTTGAAGATCTTGTGTGCTAAACAAAACTACAAACTTGGCTCTCTATCTCAAGAATGCTCAGTCAAAATGACAAGAAGAAATTAGATGAATGAATGAGGAATAAGAGCTCACTCCTTCCTTTTGTCAATTTAGGCTCAACATGTTCCTTGGGCCCCGCCTTGGGTTGATTTATCTCTCCTTGATCCACTCACACGATGCCTCTTCTCCAACCAATCCTGTGTTTCTTTCTCCATGCCTCCTCCACACTGCCACCTAGGGACAGCTCAACCCTACCACTAGAGCCGCAATTTTTCCTTAGTAACTTTAGGAAGTGGCTTATTTTGGAAAAATATCATTTTTGGGTCCCCTACCCACTTTATTCATGTTCAACATTAAGAAATAAAAAAAATAATCAAAATTAGTATTCTAGCTAGCTTGACTGCAAATTTGGAATATTACAGTCCTCCCCAACAAAATTTTTCTTGTCCTCAAGAAACTACAAATATGGGTGTTGAAGAATTTGTTCCCCCTCCCATGTGGCATCCTCATCTAGAAGGTTCCTCCATTTGATCAAATATTCCTTCACCACCATGCTCCTCAAGTGCGTTTCTCTGGTATCTAAGATGGCCTTTGGCTGAAGCACCAAATGCCCATCATCATCAGTAGGAGGCAGCTCAATAGCTGCTAACACCTGTTGTCAAAAATTCTTCTTTAGGTAGGATACATGGAATATGTTATGGATCCTACTCCCTTGTGGCAACTCCAGCTCATATGCTACCTCCTCAACTCATTGGACAACCCTGTAAGGTCCATAGAAGTGAGGCTTGAGCTTCTTGACCCCCTTCTGGTTCAGTGTGGACTGATTTTATGGCTGAATTCGGAGGTACACCAAGTCCTCTACCTCAAACTGCCTCTCCCCGCGGCCTTGGTTTGCATATGTCTTCTGTTGGTTATGTGTTTTCCTCAAGTTTTCCTTGAGATCCCAGAGGATATCCTGACTCTCTTGGATCTAATATTTGGCCCTGGGGACCTTACTAGCTCAAAACATGACATCATAAAATTTCAGTGCATCATAACCATAGAAAGCATGGAAAGGAAACATACCAATAGAAATATGGAAAGTGGTGTTGTAGCAGTACTCCCCCAAGTGAAGCCATCGCAACGAGGCCTTCTGGTGCCTTCTAACATATTTTTTCAAGTAGCCTTCCAACCACTTGTTCACTATCTTTGTCTACCCATCGATCTGTGAATGGTAGCTCATACTCGATGTGAGATATGTGCCCACCAATCGGAATATCTCCTACCAAAATCCTCTCATAAACTTGTTGTCCCGTTCACTGACTATGGTCTTGGGAAGACCATGCAACCTGAAAATGTCTTTGAAATACAACTCGGCCACCTATGAAGTTGTGTACCAAGCTGAAATGGAAAAAAAAATTGCATACTTTTTTATTCTATCAACCATGATGAAGATACATCCCTTGCCCTGCACCATGGTAAACCCAGTGATAAAATCCATCAATATGCTCTCCCAATTCCCCTCCAGAATAGGGAGCAGTTGCAACAGTCCTGCTAGATGGGTCAACTCCCCTTTTTTCCTCTCACAAAATACACACTCTCGGACATGTCAGAGTACATCCTCCTTGAGGCCCTTCTAGGAGAACCTCTCTCTGATGGCCCAATAGGTTTTACTGAACCCCTGGTGCCCTGATAGTGGGGAGTCATGAGCTGTGTGTAGGATCTTCTCCCACAACTAGGAATTGGTTTTCAAAAATATCTAGTCCAAATAATAAATAACATCATCCATCACTCGGTACCAGTCATCTATTACTTGTCCATCCAACACCTCACATGAAAATTGGTCCTTTGAATACTCCACCAGTAATTGTGTCTTCTAGTCTATGTTTATACTCATCAGGGAGAGGGACGCTGGCCTCCAAGACAAGGCATCGGCCACCACATTATTCTTCCCTTTGAAATACTCGATGTCAAAGTTGTAGATTGAATCTTACTGACCCACTTATATTGTATTTACTACAATTGTCTCTACTCTAGGAAATACCGGAGGCTATTATGATATGTTTCACTAGTAGAAAATGATGAGATTAGTGACTAGGTGACTAAAAAATTTAGTCACCGCAATTATTTCAAGTGAATTACTACTGAATTTGAGAAATTTTAAGTGACCGAACTAAAAATGACTAACTTAAACGACTAATTTAGTTTATGGATAAAATATATGACTAGATAATAAGTGACAAAACTAAAAACGACTAACTAAAATAACTAATTTAGTCAAGGACTAAAATATATGACTAGATAATATGTGACAAAATTAATAATGATTAACATAAATGACTACTATAGTCTAAGAATTAAAAAATGACCAAATAATAAGTACAAGAAGTATATGAATTAGTCATTTATGTTAGTAATTTTTAAGTGTTTTGCTCTGGAAACGTAAAATTGCAATTTTGATAATGAAGTGTTTTATTTCACTACAGGGTCTCTGAATCCATATGTAGTGTTAAAATTTAGAGACAAGGGGTCTTTGAATCCATCTACATCATTAAAATTCTAAATACCCTTTTGTCTCTAAATTTTAACACTATATATGGATTCGGATATTCTCAATATCAGTTTGACCTTCCTTCGTCATCGAGGCAAGGCTCTCCTTCACCAGTTCATTCAAGGAGGGAAAGGCCAATGGTACTTGAGATGAAGGACAATAAAAAAAACAAACCGGAGAAAGTCTTAACTTCTGAATCTTCTGAAAACCATAAGAAATTCACAATAAATTGCATGTCTTTATCTGATCTCTAAGATGAAAGTGAAATCGAACTCAAAACTAGACAACCCCATGAAGAGTTTTGCAGCCCCTCATAAATGGGCTTCAGCCGTGGGTTGGCCAAAACTATTATCTTGGTCAATTAATAAATATTTATTAGCCTAAAGCCATATTATTCTATAAATAATTTTACAGATACATGCATTACTAAAATATGCACAAATTCTAATAGTACATTCACATTATTAGAATGTGCACACATTATTATTAGAAAGCCATACACACTAGCAATTCGTGTGGCTCTTTATGTATAATAAAATTCCATGACTCCCATATCCAAGTTAAATCTAAATATCCCTTAAAGAATATCTATGTGATTTTTTGAGGCCGGTTACTTCATGTTTGAGGTACCTAGCCTAGTTTTTGTTAGGACATGGCAGTTAAGTGAAAAACATGTGATACAAGGGGTTGATGGTCATTCTTAACTAGTAAGGTCATGTTGAAGATGCTTGGTGAGCATGTTTCTTGAGTGGCATTAAACACTCAAGTGAAATAATAATTTTAGCCCCATGACAAATGGTATTAAATCCATGTTTGAATAAAAAATTGTGGAATTGTTCTTCACCATCCAAACCCATTTCATTATACAAATTGAAGGGGTTTTATTAGTGAGGATGTTAAAAATTTAAGTTGGGAAGAATGTAAGGACCTTCCTCAAGGTTCCATTGGAAATGTTATCCTTATATATAACATGCTAAGAAAACATGATAAAGGGTTCATGACTAGTTTATATGTTTCATAGCCCTCGTGACCGATTCACAATGATCCTTGAGACATTTACGATGATGTACTAGTTTGGTGTGGACTAGGAGAATGAAGGATGGCTAGCCTAACAAGTATGGATGATAAATGAAGTGTTTCAACACAAATTCACCAAAGGATCACACAATATGGAAATGTGTTTGATAGTGTGTTAGCCATGGCAAGGCAACGTAGATGATGATTGTATTGAAGTTAAGTGGAAGCTTGTTTCCACTACGTACATGACCTTTAAAGAATGACAAGAAGTTGGTCTAGATGGAGACAACATAGTCTTAGACTAGGTGGTTAGTTAGTATACCACACTAGAATTTTATTATAATGAGAATTAACTAAACTAAAATTATATTATAATAAACATCAACAAATGCCACATAATTGCCCTATGAAAACTTATCTTCCGCAATCCCCACTCATATAACATGACAATGATTTTTGGCTCTTCATTATAAATTTTTAGAGGGAGGAACTCATAATTTCCCGCTAAAATTTGAAAAACGGATGCTTCCACATGAGCACATGATAGTGTCACTACTCTGACCTCCAATGCCTATCATTTATATGACCTATACCCTAGGTTCTTGGGTTATTTTCAAAGGATCTATTATCTCCACTCCCACAACATTGTAGTTTTATTTCCCTCTATGCGGATTGTCTATTGAAAAGCATGGGTATATAGGGCTTCTCAAGGTCACGAAGCCTTTCATTGAGGCTATCCACATTAGAAAATATGCAAGAAAATCATTAAGCATGATGTCATTTTAATATATTCTATGCAATCCTCAATGCCTACAGTCAGCTGAAATGGTTACTTTTACTTATTCCTAAATAATGTTTAATGTGTTTTGTTTCAGGTGGGAATCAATGCTCACCCATTACTTCACAACGGAGGTAAGCCCATTTCCATACATAAGTTAAACATCTATATTTTTTGGGTGTAGTTTTAGTGAGCATGAGGCTGACCTTTTCCTAAATTAATACGCTACATGTTACCCATTGGTGGTACATAAGGGGGCATGCTTTCACTCCTTCCAGATGTGTCTAGGTATTGGGTCATTGTTTCCTCACGTCCGAAAAAAATGAGCTCTAAGACAAATAAGAGAAGTCTTAGGACATATTCGAGGCCTGAAATTTTATCCATTATTATATTAATTATATTTTATTTAAGACTAAATATGTGTGAATTTTGAAAACATTTAAATTGATTTATATTCCATTTACCATATTTAAAAATTATATAAATAATATCAATATTTTTTAATTTGAAAAATATAAAAAATATTTAATATGCAATGGAAAATAACTACCAATTTAAAAATCATATAAAAATAAATAAATATAAATCCTCCCACCACAATTAAAACATCATATAAAAAAAATTAAAAAAAAAATCCTCCTGCAACAATTAATTTTCTTCGTTGAAACCAAAATCGTGATTAGGCTACCAAATATGGAAATTTTGCATTAATGTTGCTGTATACCTAATAAAAGGCATATAAATTTTTGGAGTGGCTGTACAAGAGGAAGGACTATCGAATTCTCAGGAGTTGACTGCAATTTCAAATTTTATTGACTCACGGACTTCGAATTTGAAGATTTCCCTAGGCTACAGGAAACATTCACATTTTTTCCTGGTTCCATTTTGATCATGAGATCATGTGTTTTTCTCAAAATTTAAAGTTCTTGAAATTGTATCAAACCTAAACAACCGGAAAGGTCTCGTCGTTGCAATTATGGCGCCGCAAACGGTTTGAAAAAACGATGTCGTATGAGGAAGATATCGCATTTTTTTTTTCTCCTAAACATCTAAAAAAAATTTGACATGGTGACTTGGATGCCCAGTTAGCATACAGGTACAGTCATCAGGTGGCATATACTGGGAATATTCCCTTTTCCCAAATCCAATCATATCTTTCTATGTGGCACAACCATGATCGTTGGATGAAGATGTATGTGTTTATATTTGGTTAGTTGGATGGGTGACACGTGGCCAGCCCGAAGGCTACCACGTGTCCCCAAGAGGTTACTGTAAAATTTGGTGGAGTCGGGGGGGTTCAACCCCGCAACCTCCGGTGCGTGCATAAGACCTTTCACCATCTCTGCTACCATGTAGTTCTTAACCTATGATTTCGCCACATAAATTTAAATTGAAAAGGTTTTGATGTTGAGGGGGTGACCGCCGGCTGTCCCAACCCACTGCCAGCCCCATTGGATTGGTCACATGTCATAGGCTATTAAAAATACAACATAAAATCGTGGCTTCATAACTGTCTTCCAGCGGTCAAGCGTCAGATATATCACATGGCGCAGTTTCATTTTATTTAAATGTTGACGGTCAATTACCTCTGAAGCCACCAGCTCCAATAAAACACTGGTCACTTTTTTATAGGATTCAGAACTATGGTGATAAATTTTACGAGTCCATAAACATAACCCCGACGGTTTAGCCTATTCACAAGGTGTGGGTTGCATCGGTGGTTAATGAAATAGTTTGGAACGTTGAATATTCTCCGGGTTCCGCTCCATTGTTGCGGAGTTGTAAAACCATAAAACGCGGGGTTTAAGGCAGGGGGTCAGCTTGTGACCACCCTGCCCTAACCACTAAACTTTAAATGCAGCGGTTAATATTGGCGAGAATTTTGGCGTCGAGCTAATTTTTCGAAAATTTGCCAAACTAACTGCAATTCTCCACTTTTAGTGGAGGTTTTGTAGCTGAGATTGGGAAAAATCTTTGGGAGGTTAACTTTTGACCAATTTGGGTGAAACAAGAGTCTACCTAGACGGATTTGAGCATTCTGGAGCACTGGTGCAGAGAAAACAGCCATTACAGGCTTGTAAACACATGCATTTTTTAATTTTTAGCATAATGACAAAGAGGGACATGCCATTGGGAGCTGGACTAGCAGATGTAACCTAAGAGGGGTGAAATTATTCATCATGCCTACTGTGTAAAATTTATGTGTGATGTTATTTCTCTGTTATACGCTATTGTACAATGTTATTTAGGCTTATTTTCATGCTTAAAACTCACAAATTCATCTATGTTTCATGGTTAAAAAACACATTCCTTAAGAAAACAAATGGAGACAAATTGTACATGTTTTTATTACTGAAAGGACACTTATCACAACAAACTAATACACTCCTTTCATATCAGGTTGGTATATGAGCTAGAGTTTAATATCTGGTGTTCTTGTGTGCAAATATTTGTTTAACTGTTTGCAAGGGTTTTCGTGCTTACTAGGATTATGCTTAAGAGAGGAGAAGGAAAATTGGTGGAAGCGATAGGTTCTCAAAGTGAACCGCAGTAAAGGAGGGCAAGATTTCCACGTTCTCCACCACCTAGTTCACCTCCAAAAGAAGTTGAAGTATCATTAAGCATGCCTCCAGGAGAAGAAGAAATCCATGAAGAGGTGGATCCCAAAGAAGAAGAAAGGGTGTTTAGGAAGTCATTCCTTGACATGACTGAAATGGTGAGAGTCCTTTATCAAGAAAGGAATGAAATACTAGAAGGATAAGGATCCAAACTTCACAAGGAAGGTTAGGGATCATCAAGAGGTCACAATGATGAAGATAAATCAAAGAAGGGTAATGGAGGAAATGGAGGCAGTGGAAAGTCACCATCCTCACCCTCATCATCATCATCCTCTACTTCATCTTCAGTACACCAGTGTTACACAACATTTTGTCACTGTCCCTGCAATCCCCATCTCGCCCATTGGAGGGTCATTTCCATGATCAATAAGCAGTGTCATGCCTTGCAAAGACCATCATTGTGTCCCTTTACATGAGAGTAATATTCCTTCTGTTAACAATTCTCTGAGCAGAGACTTAAAAACCCTTGTTTTTGCCTTGGCGTGGGTAGTCAGTTATGCCCTTGCACCGAAGAGGGAGATTAACACTGGGCCCCATGCCAGCTAGTGCCCTGTCCCAGTTTTCCACCTGCACCAAGTTGTTTATGGAATTTTTTTAAAAAATAGAGTCAGATATTCTACTCCAACCACCTCAAGGATGAGTCATTGGGAGTGGTTGAACTGAAAAACTACGGACTCCCTCCTTTAGGTTTATGGTTTCCACCTCTTATGGGAACTCCCTAAAGGATAGGCCTCCCTCCCACCATTTTAGGGATCCTAACCTCCTCCTTTTCCTCTATAAAAGAAGCTATCTCTCTTAGAACAAGCTAGCTGAACTTGGAGAATTAAACATATTATAGTTGAATTACTAGAGAAGATAGAATATGAAGGAATTACATTGAGGAAGCTTGAGTCCATGACTTTTGAGAGAGCTTGAGTCCATGCCTTTATCCCATCTGAATTTCCTGACGAGCATCTGAGATGCGCTTCGTCTGAACCTCGCTAGAAGAGACTGCGACGTCAAAGCATTGGTTGTAACTCTTCCTTCTATTCATCTATATACATGACTATTGTTTGGTTCCCATCTTGTATTATTTTAGATGCCTAATGCAACATGCTTAGCCCTCTTTGACTGGCTAGTAATTATTAGTGAAACCATTATGTCGTATGTTGTTCTTGTTCCTTGTTCCATGTGCAGGTATCTGAGCGTAACAGTGGAAGGATTGTGATTTTCCAAGGTAGGAGCGAGAGGCCACCATCACTAAAGCAACGACGACAGCATTGGATTCCAGGTAGGTCGATCTACTATGTCCTTTGTTCATTCAATAATTAGGAAGCAACACTTTAGCATGTCCCTTTGTTTCTAGACCCACTCTAGGGCTAGAGGGATCGTCTTTGTCTACAAAGAGGATTTACCTAGATAAAAAACAATCACATAAGTCAAATAACATTGGTAAAATTCCTTTTCTAAAACTTGATGTTAATTTTGAATTTTCAATGTTTAATGGTGAAGTCAATGCAGAAAAACTTGATAATTGGATTAAGCAATTGGAGGTCTATTTCAGGATTCAGAACCTTCATGATGATGATACCAAAATCCAACTAGCTTCATTGAGGATGGAAGGTGCAGCTCTTGTTTGGTGGGAAGCCAGGAGAAAGGAGGAGATCAAAAAACATGGTAAGATTATCCTATCATGGGCTGATTTTATTACTGCAATAAAACAACAATTTTATCCATTAGCTCACATGCAGAAAGCCATAATGAACTAGAAAAATTTTAGACAATTGAAAAGACAGAATGTGCAAGAATACACCCAAGAATTTAGGAGAAGAGCTCTCTTATTAGGGGTAGATTTGTAGAGTCAAGATACTTTTCTTAAGTACATAGAAGGCTTACATAGCTACCTAAGACATACTATTCTCATGTATAACCCTATAATCTTAGATGAAGTTTGTGTTCAGGCCACACATTTAGAAGCTAGAGGGAAAAACATTACTGATGAGAGTAGGAAGAAACCTTTTAAGGGGAAAACCAAAGAGAAGACATCAAAAGGAAAGGGAAAAAACAATGCACTTGTCAAGAAAGAGGGAGAGAAAGTGGTTTGTAAACATTTTTCAAGAGAAGATCATGAAGAGAAAAATTGTTGGAAATTACATCCTAAAAAGAGACCCACGTATAACAATAACAAAGGGAAACAGAAAATTGCAGTTACAACTCAACATGACTTAGGAGAGGATTCAGGTGATGAATCTAAAATTACATCCATGGGATTTAAGAACATGAAGGGGAAATAAATTGAAACAAACCTAGTACTATTACATCAAATTGTCACATACAAGCTCCAAATGAAGAAGAGAGAATTGAATTGCTTCATGTGAGGGTCATATCCAAACATACCAAGGTTGACACACTGTTTGATAGTGGGTCACAAGCAAACTTAATCTTCGAAGACTTGGTCAAGAAACTTAATCTTGAGACCATTCCACATCCAAAACCATATCCACTTGGGTGGACTTGTAAGGATGCAAATTTACAAGTTTCAAAGAAGTGCATATTTCACTTTGCAATAACTGCACATTTTGTTGAAACAGTTGAATTAGATATGATTTCGCTTGATATTACAGGTATTGTGTTGGGAAGTACTTACTTTTATGATAGAAAAGCAATCTTCCATTGCCATGAGAACAAATACCATTTATTCAAATATGGAAAGGAGTTCATTGTTAGAGCACATCGCAAGAAGACAAATATTGCAATGGTAAATTCTCGACAGATAAAGAGGCTGGTGAATTCAAGTAAGAATTTTGTTCTTCTAATGATTAAGCCTAAAGCTAATTTTAATCATGAATAATTTGAGGATTGTGATCCTAAGTTAAAATCAGATTTATATTATGTAATTGATGCACATCATGATATTTTTCAGGAGCCAACGGGATTTCCTCCAAAAAGGGAGATTCAACATGAGATTGAGTTGCAACAAGATTGTCCTCTTCCAAACATCAGCATTTATAACATGTCGATAATGGAGAATTCTGAAATAAAGAGGCAAATCAAGCACATGTTGGAAAAGGGACTCATGAGGCCAAGCACTTCACCATGCGGTTCACCCATAGTCTTGATTCTGAATAAAGATGGGACTTGGCGCATGTGTGTAGAATTCAGAGCTTTGAACAAGATAACAGTAAAGAATCGATACCCACTCCCAAGGATAGATGATTTGCTTGATCAGCTGAAAGAAGTAAATTTTTTCACTAAGTTAGATTTATGAAGTGGATATAATCAAGTAATAATTACATAAAGTGATATATGGAAGACTGCATTCAAAACCAAACAAGGACTCTTTGAGTGGTTGGATAATGTGTTGCTGGAATTATCTGGTTATAGTTGTTCATTCATAGTTTGAAGTTTTTGTAACTGCTAAAGTAGGTTAAGTGTGGTATGTTCTGGCTCCTTGATTTCGTGGTGAAATTAGATTTGAAGATATGATATGTTAGTTGATTTGTGATGTAACAATTCTAAATTATGTAAAATTTTCCTTCATGAACAAACTTTCTTTGAAATTTTTTTACAACCAGTTAGACTGAAATAATTTCATCAAACACTTGGTGTTCATAGTAATGGAAATACTACAGCAAGAGGAAATAAGAGGCAATCATGAACTTTATTTCTTAATTTAGAGAGCTATTACAATATAGGTTACCATGGATGCCCGACTTTCACCTTTAAGGGTTTTGTGAGGTACTGAATTAGTTTGCACAAATGTATTTATTGTGGAAATCATGCTTAATTCAGAAATAAAAGTCACGTTTAAATCATTAGGAAGAGAGTCATGAAGCACCACTAACAAAACAAGTGATTACATTATTGAGAATGGAGAAAAAAATGTTTTTTATTGAAAATTGTGATATTTGTGGTATTAAAAATGATCCACTTAATGATATTGGTGTAAAATGAGTTTTCATATTCTATAAGCATCCATACTTTAAGCATATAACCATTAGGAAAGTAATAAAAAGATGCATAGCAGATACAAAAATTTCTTTGCATATAACATTTTATTTCATGCCCTGACAAAGAAACTCTTGGTGTTGCATAGCCACCTAGTAAGCTTTAATAGCGGATACAAAAATGTCGCAAAGGCTTAAACACTAGTATATCAACAAAAATACAAAAATGTCATAAATGCTTCAACACTAGTACATCAACAATTGTGTCAAAATTTATGTCTAGGGCCATCTTCCTCCATTTCATATCATAACCATTATGAAACAACCAAAATCATACCAATATAAATGAAAACATTATGCAACATCCAAAAGCATGCCAATATCAACAATGGGATGTCTTTGTCTTTGAGTAGGAGCCACCATGAACCCATATTTACAAACGCCACTCAAAATCATTGTGCAAGGCACACTTATAAATCCTGGTAAGAAAGCTAAATATCCTTCATAACTCAATTGTGAAAGGTCATGCTATGCACTAATAGGGCTCCATACAAATTCTACTCATGAACATCAACAAATGCCATCAACGAATGGATACCATGGATGCCCGAATTTCATCTTTAATGGTTTTTTGAGGCACTCAAGTAGTTTTCACAAATGTATTTATTGTGGGCATCGTGCTTACTTGAAAATGGAGCATCCATATCGTCAAAAAAAGTCACATTTAAATCATTAGGAAGTTAATTGTGAAGCACCACTAATAAAAAAAGTGATTAGATTACTGAGAATGGAGAAAAAAATGTATTTTATTGAAAATTGTGACATTTTTGGTAGTAAAAATGATTCAATTAATGATAGTGATGTAAAGTGAGTGTGAAAATTCTATAAGTTTCCATACTTTAAGAATATCATTGTTAAGCAAGTAATAAAAAGTTGCATAGAAGATACAAAAATGTCTTCACATATAACCTTTTATTGCATGCCCTGACAAAGAAACTCTTGGTGTTGCATAACCACTTTGTAAGCTTTAAAAGCATATAAAAAAATGTTGTAAAGGCTTAAACACTAGTACATCAACAAAGCTACAAAAATGTCACAAAGGCTTAAAAACTAGTACATCAACAATTATCTCAACATTTATGTCTAGGGCCAGCTTCCTCCACTGCATTTCATAACCATTATGAAACAATCGAAATCATTCCAATATCAACGAAACCATTATGAAACAACCATAATCATGCCCATATCAACAATGGGATGTCTTTTTCTTTGAGGAGGAGCCTCAATGAACCCATATTTACAACCGCCACTCAAAATCCTTATGTAAGACACACATAACAAGCTAAATTTCCTTCATAAATTAGTTGTGAAAGGTCATGTTGCGCCCTAATACAACTCCATAAAAATTGTACTCATGAACATCAACAAATTCCACATAAATTGTCCCATGCAAACTTATCTTCTTCCATTCCCACTCATAGAACATGAAAATGATTTTTACTCAATCTATCATGTATTTTTCTCTTCATTATAATGTTTTAGTAGGAGGAACTCGTAATTCCCTTGCTAAATTTTGAAAAATGGATTCCTGCACATGTACACACAATAGTCTCACTACTCTGACTTCAAAGTTCCAATACTTATAATTCCTATGACCTAAACCCTCGTTATTTTGGTTATTTTCAAAGGATATTTCCTACACTCCCACTACGTTGTAGCTTGATTTCCCTCTGTGCATATTTTCTACTGAAAAGAATGGGTATACAAGGGATTATCAAGGTCATTAAGCCTTACATTAAGGATGTCCACATTAGAAAATATGCATGAAAACGAATAAGAATGATGCCATTTTAACATATTCTCTGCAAATCCCAATGCCTACAGTCAGCGGAAATGGCTACTTTTACTTATTCCTAAATGGTGTTTAATGCGTTTTTTTGTCAATGGGCATCAATTCTTACTCATGGATTCACAAGGGAGGTAAGCCCATTTTTGCACTTAATTTAAACATCATATTTTTTGGGAGTAGTTTTAGTGGGCATGAGGCTGAACTTTTCCTGGATCAACCTATTAATGCAGTATGGAGATCTTTCAGCAAGCTCTGAATACCAAAAAATCCAAGCTCCCCTAATTGCATTATTGCATACATAAGGTCAACATGCTTCGGTAGTACGAGGTGACTCCATTCGTTGTGTTTGATGGTGGTCATCTCCCTTCAAAAATAAAAACAAAAGAATAATGCCAGAGGTATGTTTATTCTCACCAATCTGGGGTTTTTTGTTATTATTGAGAAGTTCAAACTAGAAATTTATGTTTTATATACATGCTTTGGGGAAACTACTATATCATTTTTTGTTAATGGGTTAACTTCCGGGTCCCTTAGCAATATCAGATTTGATAAAAAGAGGTTTTGTTGTTATTTTCATTGGGGGAAACCTAACATGTATATTAGTGCCATTGGCATCTAATATATGCTAAGACATTTTGGATCAAAACAGTCTCTCCCTATTCATCCATGCAACTAAGGAAATTGTATAAAATATAGCCCCTGCTTTTAGCTTTTAGTAAAACAATCTAAAAATTGAATAGTTATAGGGTCCACCATCGAGAATTCATTTATTTAGTTAACCTTTCTCCTCGCAAATCTTTAAAATGCTATAGGAATTGGACAGTGACCAAATTTATCATATGCGAGACACTTCAAACAAATATGTAGTATAACAAATGTTCCTTGAGGACAGACTACTTGTGGAATAACAAACCTCCATAAAACATGGCCAACAATTTTTGGTTTACAATAGCTGCAGTTTCCATCTGTTAATCCTATTTCATAAAAAATTCATGCAGTGAATACTTTTTTTCTTAATTTCTAATTATGAAAAGTATCAATGCCAAGATTTATTTGCTTCCTTGATCAGGAAACTAATATGGTATTAAGTACAAATCCATGCCTATTAGATGAAGATTTTAGGGATATCTTATTCTTTGTTGGGATAATTTTTGGAGGTTTTCTATGGGATCATAGAAGTGAATTACTTTTGGTCCCTAAGTCAATTCCCAGTGGTCAAAATTTACTTCCACTTTTACCCAAATTCTGTGTTGTAATATGAAGTGTTTCATTTTTTTACATAAAATACTTGCTTTATTGATGTATGGGTGCATCTATAGGTGTGAATAAAATATAATCTCATTTATCTATTGGTGGATTGAACTGATGATATGGCCTTACCATATAAATCTATTGTAATTAGTTTTTGTCTCATCTTTCTTAGGAGGAGAGATGTTTTCCTAGAACAAGTTAGAACCAAATCAACAGAGGGAGATGTTAAAGGTGCTATTGAACTCTTCCAAGATTTTTTTTCCAAAAATTTAAAAAAATGGATTGGAAGTGCATGCGAACAAAATTATTTTCATTGTTATTGTTTCTTGTGCTAAAGTTATTCTTGCCTACAGTTAGTGATGTTTTTCTTCATCTATTTTCACATAGGGTAGTACATATTACACCATCCATGGAAAATGAACTAATTCAGGTAGTGCTTTTGATATTGCTAGAAAGGTTCACAAGTTTTTCTACCATCTACGTTTATGTTTGAGATGTCTCTAGTTTGAAGCTTTGCGTTGATTGAAATTTTGAAATCTTCCTTGATTCAGATCCTTAAGATAGAAGGGGTTGAGTTTCTTCTTGCACCTTATGAAGCAAATTCTCAACTCGCTTACTTGTCTAGGTTGAAGCCAGAGAAAAGTGGAATATTAGTTGTTATTAGTGAGGGAAATGATTTAATGGCATATGGGTACAATGTGTATTGTTTTTTTCCTAAAATTCCTATATAAAATAGTACATTCATGTTGCGATTTTTTTTAATTAGAATATAGAATTTTGCATTGGGAAGCATTTATAACTTTTTTAACCAATTATTCTTCAAGGGAAGTTTTTTTTTTGTTGTATTTAATAATTCTTCTTTTTGGGTTATTTAAAAAATGGATCAGTCTGGAGATGGAGAAGAAGTTATAATGGACAAGGTGTTCAATTGTTTGTTTGTACTTGCTCATGAGCTTTCATTTAAATGTTTCACTCAAAAATTGTTCACAGGTTAGACTTCTAGTTTCATAAACTCAGTTGGTATTTGCTTAGGATATCATTATTTTAGTAAGGATTGGTATTAAATGTTTTGAAATGCATACTGCAACTATTTAACCTCATTTTCCTTTATTTAGCCATTGCTAAGACCCAATGCACTTTCTTTGAAGTTTATTTTTATGACATTTTGTATCCATAAGTTCAGCTCCATGGTCTTGAGCAAGGAAAGTTAATTAACAAACATAATGGTGCCTAGAGTGACAATGACTTAAATGTCTTCCTTGCAGGCATGTGTGTCCTTGCAGGTTGTGACTTTATTTTATTATTCCCTGATATTGGGATAAAACGAGCACATCATTTCTCCCTACTTGACATTGATGCTTTAATTAAAGAGTAATTAACATCTTACAAACATATGCACTTTCACCAAGTTCCTTTGCACTCTGTAAAAAAAAAAGGAAAGTGGCATACTCTGTTCTAACCACCATTTAGCAAAGTAAACATGCATAAAAAAAATTACACTCCTGAAAACCAAAGTATAAAATCATACAAAATTGAGGCATAACTTCCAATTACACAAGTCTAATATTATTAAAAAAATTAAATCAACTTGAGGGAAACAAGTTGTATTGTAAAAGACGCTTAATTGTCTTGGTGGAGGATTTTCCACTTGGGCAATTCAGTAACCCACCTTATCACCAAATTTGTCTATGTTCACACCCTACTATAACTGATCTCTTGGATTTATAGGTGGGATCAATTTTCTACATTTTTTACTTATGGCCTTCCTGTTGTAGATCACTTGCACGATGCCATACACTCATCATCACATGGGGGACTACACACCCACTCTGCCTACTCTGCTTTGGTCTCTTTCACATCTAGTTTTTTTTTTGTTGATCTGGTGTGTATTTACTTGTAGTATAAGGGACTTACTCTATTGCAGAGGTAAATCATCTTTCCCCTACAGAGGTAATTATGCTCGACTTTTCTTCCACTGGTGATTGCCTTGTGGACAAGAAAATTTTCTTTTTACCCCCTTTTTTAATAATACCCTAATCACCCCAATGATATTTTTAGTTCTCATACAAAATGGGCAGTTAAGATATGATTTTAGCCAACGATATTTAATATGTTATCATTTTTGAAAAATATATTTTTTTGACTATTCTAAAGTAATGAATTTATTGAATTTATCCTAGTAAATTTTGAAAATTCTAGTCGAAGATGTTGTTGTTTGCCTTGTCACTAAATATGCACATTAATAGATTTTTGTCTTCTTCTATTATGTCACATTTTCCCCAATCTTGCTATATAAGTAAATAATTTGACAATGAAGTCTCTAGCTTCCTAAAGGACATAAAATTCTTATCATTCAAATTTCTAGAGGATTATTGAATGCCTACATACACCAGTCAGGAAAATTTCACTTTCTTGAATACGTAGAATATGTTAAGGCTCACAAATTTTGCTTGAATTTTAAACTTATTTGTTTGTAGTTCCTTAGGGAGAGTGTTTGATGTCATATTGCTAGTTTCACAATTGCCATTTTACATCAAGTTCTATAACCTTTTAAACTTGATTTAGCCACAACAGTGTATCGATTTAACCACATCAATGTATCGATTTAGCCACATTAATGTATAATGTTAATGTATCTCTTTGTTCAATCGATTTAGCCACATCAATTCTTTTCTTGCTTGATTTGTAGCAATGTACTATGATTCAGCGATAACTTGAAGTAGATCTATAAATGATATATTATCTAAAAATCAGAACTAAATTTTAGCTTATACACTTTGAGTCATGTCACGTGATCTTGAAAAATAGTATCATTAACTTAGAGGGAAATATTTTTTATTGAGTGAATATTTTACTTGACATGCATGCTAAAATTAGCCTTTTCTTGGACAAATACTGTTGTCAGGGAAGAATCCTAGCATGTTTTTGACGATTCCTTCCAACCCACATATGTTCTTATGCCACCTTTTTTTGGTGAAGTTTACATCCTACATAATCCTACCAGACACTTCATCTCATTCCAAAGGTAGTCTCTTACAGGAATTGAACTTGGTTGGGGAGGATAATACTTGTCTCAATCACTTAGGCTAGAGTCTATACCCAAGTGCAACCTATTAGTTAAATGCTACTATTCCCATCAATAGTGAATGATGTCTTCCTTACAAAGAGATAACATTGTCATTGTAGTTAATCTTTTTATCTTAGGTGTAACTCTTTCGCTACTGAACAGGCTTGGTATCTTTTAAGTGTCAACGGTACCATATGTTTTGAATTTAAATTTGAACAGTGTTTCTATCTAACATCTTTCATGCCACATGGAAGTGTGGTTAAGGACCATATACCATTTTGCATTAGTTATTTATACTTCATTCAACTTCATGGTGGTTTTTTAAGGGCTTTCATCCATGACTAAGGCTTTCGATATGTAGAATGCATGCCCAATATTTCAAGGCTTTCTAGCTAGAGGCTTACACATTCAAGTAGAAATTCAAATTGAATCTGATTGGTCACTATTGGCTGATTACTATTTTTTTGATCCTGTTTAATTTTTCATTGTAGGATACATGGCTTCTTGTTGCTTAGTATTTGATCTTTCAAGACTCCATTGCTAAACCTGGACCATTATTGATCTGAAAGGACTGTATTAGTTTGTTGTGCTAAGTGTATTTTCAATTAATAAACATGTAGATATTTGTCTCCATTTGTTTTCTTAAGGATTAAGGAATTTAACCATGAAACATAGATGAATTTTTGAAGTATAAGCATGAAAATAAGCCTAATAACATTGAAAAATAGTGTATAACAAATAAATAATACCACACATAAGATTTACACAGCAGGCATGATGAAGCAGTTCATGCCTCCTGGGCTACATCTGCTGGTCCAACTCCCAATGGCATGTCCATCTTTCATTATGCTCAAAATTTTGCAAATACATGTGTTTAAAAGCCTCCAATGGCTATTTTCTCTACACCAATGGCTCCAAAATTCTCAAATTAGTCTAGGTAGACTCTTATTTCACCCAAATTGGTCGAAAATTAACCCTCCTAGCCTTTTTCCCAATATCTCCTACAAAACCTCCACTAAAACTGGAGGACTGCAGTTAACTGCAGTTAAAAATAGTTAAACCTCCGAAATTGGAGGGTGTGCTACACTACCCACCAAATGAAACCGTAACATTTAACGTCAACAGTTAAGGGGGAGGGGGTGTACACATGCCAACCGCCGAACCCCACGGTTATGCTAACCCCCGAGCAAAACCGTCAGCATTATCCATCGCAACTAACCGCGGAGCTATCATAACCATGTGACAAGGCTCTTAACTCTGAAGTTTAATTTTGCCTAGTGTTAAGGTTTGAGGTAATGGTTTATTAGCGTGACATGTGACCAACGTTTAGGGCCACCGGCGAGTTGGGAAATATGTGTGGTGCCCTACAGGGGTAAGAACCACATGGTAGCTCAGACGGTTAAAACCTTTGTGCACTTTCCAGAGGTCGCAAGATCGAACCCCCTAGACCTCAAAAAAAAATTATTGAACCATACAGGGGACACATAGCAGCCTCAGGGCTGGCCACGTGTCACCCATCCATTGGCCTGCAATAAAACGTACAACAACATCAATGAACTAGAATGTGCCACTTGGCGAGATATCATTGGCTTGGAAAATGGAATATTCTCAAGAATATTCCCCTTTTTTGTTTACTATACACTTGCATGCTGACTGGGCATCCAGTCAAACCTATCAAAATTTTAGTTGTTTTTGAAATCGATCAGAACTCAATGTCTCCCTTATACGACATCATTTTTTCGAACCGTTTATGGCACCGGAATCAAAACGATGAGATCTACCCAGTGGCTTAGGTTTGGTACTGTTTCTAGCGCTTGCAATTTTGAGAAAAATTCATGAACTCGTGATCACACCTCCCCATTGGGAAGATTTTGGACCCCAAAAGACTTGATTACCTGTTCAATAGATGAGGGTACATATCCCTCACCTTTACAACTTCCATCCACTTTGCCTTGCTTGGCTTACTACCTTTGAGCCCAACTTGAAGGTAGTCAACACTTCCCCTCTAAGATGCTCTTGTCCTCCTGTCAAGAATTGTATATTATTTGAGCTCATACAGAAATTCTCGCAAGAAATATTCAATAGAAGGCAACTGAACATCACTTCCTTGATTATCGATCAAAGGTGGCTCATACAAACATAATTTTTTAGCATTAACAACTCAATACATTTTCATATATGAAGGAAATTCAAGCTGAAATGCATTGTTACCAACTTTCTTTATGATCTTGAATGGACCATAGCGAATGGGTTTGAGCTTTTTACCTTCTCCTTACATCCTTTCTTTGCTTATGTGCAACCATACCTGATCTCCTTCTTGAAACTTGTGATCAACTCTATGTTTTTCATGCCTCTCCTTGTATTTTATTTGATTCTTCTCAAGTTTTTCTTGAACTTGTTAATGAATAATCTAAATTTTCTCAATGAACTTTCAAGCCTTGTCAATATAACTATGCCCATCAATTGCAACATCCTTCTCAAAGATGAATTCTAATGGTGATTTTGGAAAATACCCAAAGCATGCTTCAAAAGGTGATGTATTTGTAGAAGAGTTCTTTGCCCGGTTGTTAGCATGTTGAATGTAATGCAGTTGCTCATCCCACAAATTAGGATGTTTGCTGCAATATCCTCTCAATCGATGCACAACGGTTATTTTCACCACCTTGGCTTGGCCATGAGTTTGCGGATGAAAATCAATACTCTTTTTCAACTTTGTGTCCATCATCTTCCAAAGATTGGACCAAAAATTCGCAATGAACCTGGAATCCCTGTCACTAACAATTGAAGTTGGCAATCCATAATGAACCCATACATGTTGAAAATAAAATTCAGCATTTTTTTCAGTGGTTATGGTTTTCTTACATGGCATAGTATATGCATTTTACTAAATCTATCCACAACTGCATAAAGATAATCATGTTGTTTTCTTGACATAGCTAGACCTCCAACAAAGTTCATGTTACACAGCATTTTGTCACCATCCCTGCAATCCCTCACCCTGCATATTGGAGGGTCTTTCCCATGACCTATGAGCAGTGTCATACTCTACAAACACCTTATTTGCATCCTTCTGCATAAGGAAATCATTTCTCCTGTTGGAAATTTCCTCAAAAAGCCCACAAAACCCTATGTTTTGGCCTTGGCACGGGTAGCCAATTCATCCCTCACGCCAATGTGGAGGATTTACACTAGAGCCCACGCCACTTGGCACTCTGTCTCTATGTAGTGCCCATGCCAGCTTTTTTGGGAATTTTTTTTAACAAATAGAGGTGGAAGTTTCCTTATAACCACCTCAGGGATGAGTCACGAGAAGTGGTTAAGCTGATGAGCCATGGATCTCCCTCTTTAGGTAGTGGTTTCCTCCTCCCATGGAACACTCCTTGAAGATAGGTCTCCCTTCCATGATTATAGGGATCCTAACCTCTCCCTCTCCCTCTATATAAATAGGCCTTCTCCCTTTATGAAAGCTAGCTGAACATATATCCAGGAAGCTGAACTTGGAGAAGAGATACTATAGCTGAGTAATCGCTTTTAAGAAGGTAGAACCAAGGAGAATTTCGTAGACAGAGCCCCACCTAAATTCTCGACGAGCTTTTGTGAGATGCGCTCCACTGGAACCGTGTTGGAGGAGACCACAATGTCAAAGCTTGGTTGTACTCTTCATTTCTTTCATTAATATACTCGACTATGGTATTGGTTCCATCATTGTGTTATGTTGATTAGTTAATGAAATTGATTTAGTCTTCTTCGACTGACTGATAATTATGAATGTGAAATAGTATGTTGTATATCGTCATTATTTCTTGTGTGTGTGCAGATATCCAAGCGTGAAAGTGAGTAGATTGTGATATGTCAAACCAGGAGCGAGAAGTAGCCACTATTTCTGACGACAACAACAGTGTAGGACCTCCGGTAAGTCATCTATCGAATCTTCGTCCATTTTTTAACTAGGAATCGATATTATAGCATGTTTCATTTGTGGCTAGACCCACTCTAGGGCTAGTGGGATCACCTCTATCTGCAGAGGGGATTTACCTCACCAACAAATTGGCGACTCCGCTGGGGATATCAGTGCGAGTTTTTCTTTCGTCCATTAGATCTTCTTCTTGGTCTTTGCCTGCTTAGCTTTCCTTTTTTTATTATTTTTGTTGATTCTAAGACCCCTATTCAGCCCCAAAGGATCATATCTGACCTCTGTTTTTCCAAAATTTTACTTTTACTAGGGTTGGCTTGATTAGCGCAGTTTCCAGTCTGACAGTCACACCCACTGGCGCTTGTTGTAGTTTAGCACCCGCACCATCCCCTGTTTGGCGTTGATTACAGCCAAACATTCATGCCATTTCCTGTAGGTATTAGGGTTTGTTTTTTTTTGGATTCTTTTGGTCAGTACTTGTGTTTCTGGGTGATTTTTTGGCATGTCTTGAGTGCCTTGGGATTGTTTGTGACTGTGAACAGCCTCCTTCCTTGAGTTGTTTGTCCATTTCTTGTCAGCATCATGGCCTTAGGGGTTTCTAGTGCTTTGGTATGTTGAACCTCCTGTAGAAGCTTTAGTCTGTTGTTTCACAACCACCTTCATTCCTTGTTCGATTGCATTCATCTCTTTTGATCCGTTTGGGTGATTGCATTTGGTGAAACTAGTCTTGTCTCTTTCATTCATTTTTGCTTCTTGTTACTCCAAGCATAGCTCACATTGCTTGTATGGGTCTGTTTCAACATCTTTATTCGATTTGAGATATTGCAACATTGGTTTGGGTTTTTGTTTTGTTTGCTTTTGAGTTGATTGAATTGTTTCATTTTGACTCCCACATTGACATTCTCGAACTAGTGTGAAAGTTTATTTTTTCATGTCATGTAGTGCATTGTTTGCTCTATTACATTGAAAAATAAAAATAAAATTATATATTTGTGCTTGCGTTCTCATTTGCATTGTGAAATTGAAAATCTTTTTCATAACTAGCATTGGGCATTCTAGGGAAGATTTCTCATTTTCATTACCTTGCATCAGATATTGTAGTGGATGTTTTTGCATGTTCTTATTGTTTTCTATCGCTTGAAAACCTCTAGCTTTCTCGTAGATAGCTTTTCATCGAACGAAATGGTATTTTATGGCATGTAGCTTTCATTTAGGGATTTGTGAGATCCAGCATTTGGTAGGACCTTGGAATTGAAACATAAATACACGTTCAACTTAAAATCTATTCAATTAACCTAATGCAACATTGAAACTTAATGAAACATTTAGTGGTCTAAGTTAGAGACGTGTTCCGACTTCTTTAAACCTAGTAGTTGTCGCTCGCCATCTGGCTTCAGACAACACTAGTACGGACTTGCGCTCCCTGTACCATCAAGTTTATAAAGGGAGACCCCTCTAGGTTGCAATCCTTTTATCCGTAGGAATCCGAGTATGCTACCTTGTAACCATGATACACCGAACATAGCATTCGGGGAGACTACCTGCACGTACGTCAAGTCCTTGGTTTATTTCTCTTTCATTTATTTACCAAGGTGTATATGGAAATTCATGGAAACCTAGTACACCCTTTTACCTAGTCTACCTGAGCACTCATTTTCAATCTTTACTGACTCCATAAATTTGAAAAGATCATCGAGCACTTGTCATTTCATGCTTGTTTCAACCTGAAAGTGATAGAGTCACATTTTGCCTATTTCTCAACTCTTAAAATATGAAACGATAGAGTTTTGTTTCAATGTCTTAAAAATTAACTGCCCATGAAATATTCCTAGTTAAAGTTAGTTTCCTTAGGGTGTTGTTTTAAGTTGTTTCTGATGGAAAATTTTCTGGAGTTCGCTATCCCGGGAATCCCTTCTAAAGGGAATCCTGGTCCTTTTCCTGCTTTTGGGAATGTTGGTGCTCCTTATATGGCAACGTTTTCCCTACCTGGGTTAACTGTTGGGTTGCATCTATGTTTATTTTCAACT
This sequence comes from Pinus albicaulis, assembly GCA_034641835.2. Taxonomy (NCBI): domain Eukaryota; kingdom Viridiplantae; phylum Streptophyta; class Pinopsida; order Pinales; family Pinaceae; genus Pinus; species Pinus albicaulis. Next base: position 1,072,356,859 of record CM076570.1, read on the forward strand.
TCGGTGGTCCCGAGTGTTTCATCCACCGTACAACCATCTCCTCCACCAAAACAAAATCATGTTGCTTCTAAGGTGGACCTCTCCCCTTCTTCGCCTATTTCTTCATCCTCCTCTTCTACTTCGCCTAGTGGAAGTTTAGATTCCAGTTACCAGGTGGCTAAGAAGAAGAAGAATAAGACAAAGAAGAAGAAGTTAGATAAGCGAGAGGCTAATACTGCAGCTATTGCACTTAAGAAACCTTCTCTTACAGAACCATCCAAGCTTCCATGGAAAGTCAAATTCCCTTGCATGTTGTGCAAAGGTGACCACCTTCTTTGAGACTTCCCTGGCATTCCCAAGGTGCTCGAAGTATGGTCTGACGGTCGTCCACCATTTCCTTTTGCTTCTGGAAGTCATATTGGTGATACATCTTCAACTAGTATTGATAAGACTCATAAGAAACAAGGTAAGATTACCAATCCCTGTAAGTTGTGTGAAGGGCATCATCCCATTCACCTTTTTCCATACATGGACGAAGCCAAGAGAGTGTTGGAAAACTCTATTGTTTCTGCACCCTGCCTTCCGGTTGGTTACTAGAAGCTTTCTTCAAGTCCTCCACCAGTTGATTCAACAATCAGTCAAGAGTCATCCTTGGTCACTCCCGCTCCCACGGAAATTCAAATTCAGGGATCCGTTCCCAACTAACCTTTGGACGTGGAATCAGTCGATCTGATCTCACCTATGTTTCATCAGGTATTTTCCGTCAAGAGTGGATCTCATCCCCCTCACGTTCCTCTTGTTTCTTCAGATTCCTCAGACTTGGAGAAAGATCATCCCGTCCCTATAGTTCAAGAATTTTCTCCTCCTCCTCCCACAATGGAGGTCTAGGAGGATGCTCCTCTTGCTCTGGTAACACCAGGGGAATACCATCTCAGTTCGATGGTATCCCCTCCAAGTAGTTTGGTCACTTCCTTTGATTGGAGTTGATATTCCGGATATCGCCTTCCGTCTTATGTGCCTTTCGAGATAACGGTACAAACCTTTGATCTGGTCATACCCAGCACTATTATAGATGAAGGCGCGTCTGTTAGTATTCTGTCTTCAACTACTTGGCAAGATTTTGGTTCTCCACCACTTATGCCTATTACCTAGAATCTGTTGGCTTTTAACAGAGGAACCAGTCAACCGTTAGGGATCGTTCCGAAGTTACCTGTCACTTTGGGAAGGAAAACCGTCCATATAGACGTGATGGTCATTTCAAGCCCCTTATATTTCAATTTAATCTTGGGGCATGACTATACTTATGTCATGGGGGCAGTTGTCTCCTCCCTCTTTCGTGTGATCTATTTTCCACACAAAGGTTGGATCATGGCCATTGATCAACTTTCATTCGTTGGTCCTGACATGACATCTGGTCCACCATTGTCCCTTCCGGGTCTTTATCCACCGGTTTTATCATTGCCATAGGTTAATTATGTGGCTACCTATCTTGTGCCTCCATTCAGTGATGGTGCCATTGTGCATCATGTGCTGGGGGCATTGGGTCCTGATTTTCAAGATGTTGTTCTCCCATCATATGTGAACCTCTTGGAATCTATGACTTCTTATTCATCATGATGAAAGGTCATCGGAGCATGGTTTATTTTCTTGTGTCAAGCTCCTTAAAAAATGAAACAATGTTGTTGGAGCATAGTTCGTTTTCTTGTGTCAAGCTCCTTAAAAAATGAAACAAGCTCATCGAAGCAGAATTCGTTTTCTTGTGTCAAGCTCCTTAAAAAATTAAATAAGATGTCATGAGGATAGTTCTTTTAATGTTTCAACCTTGATAAAACAATGAAACACATTCCTGTTCAATTTGATTCTTTGATAAGATCTCGTAAAATCCTAGTCGAGTCTTTCTCTTGATCCCGTAATTTGAACCCTCACTCCATCTGCCTTTCATATGGACTGAAGCTTGGGGGCCATGTACCTCGAATTGAGTCACCATGCTGGGGGCATGCTTACATTTTCAAGCATAGTTTGTTTCCATTTCAAGTTTGTGTAAAAATGAAACCAGTTTCAAGCATAGTTTATCTTTGTTTCAAGCTTGTGTAAAAATGAAACCAACTTTAAGCAAAGTTTCCTGATTTCAAGCTTGTGTAAAAATGAAACCATTCCCATTTTACCTCTCGTGATTGCCATTTTATCAGCCTGTTTTTGCCAAATGAGCCTTGGTTTTCTCACTCCATTGTCACTATCTGCTTGGCCGATCATATGCCTTCACTCGGTTGTTTTACCCATTCCTAAGGAACCGCTATGATGAGTGGTCTTGTTAACCAGCCTCTTGACCTTTATCTTATTCTAAGCAGTTCCACCATCACCGGAACTAGTTTCTACCCTTTATACCACTTGTTCCTCTAGGAGGAGTCAACTTTCAACTCTTTTCTGAATCTTAAAAATTGAAAATATTGCTGAGAATCTTGTCGTTTTGAACTCGTTAAATTGGCTGTGAAATGATATCTACCCAGTATACATTTAGCCCTTTTTCAGGATGGGATAGATTATTTACAAAAAATGAATACCTTAGCCTATCGCGACTAAGAGGTTCTCTCAGACACAGTTTTCTACCTTTTCGGATCTGTGAGACTACCTATGGAAAGGGATTGCTGGAGTTTTCTTTTCCGCTTTCTTTTCAAACTCTCTAAACATGAAAAGATGCAGAGTTTTTCCTTTTTCAGACTCATTAAAAACTGATGACATCAGACTCCGCCGTTATGACGTCACTCGAGTTCCTCCCTCCTAGGGCTCGTAAATGTACTAGGTTTGATTTGTATGAAGAAAAAAATTACATCGCAAGCATATGCTATCCCCTTCAAGCTTGTTTTTAAAAATAATTATGGTACTCGCCAGAAATGGTGGGGGAAAATGGAACCAGATTGTAGTTGTGTTGGCAGTATGTCACTCTTGAACATGGCACTTGTCTGCATTCATGTTGGGTTAGGGACATCTCATCTCATTTGTTTGCCTCCATGGGTTTGGGTAATCTCTTTTGACAGCTCATCTGCTCTTTTCCACGTCACCATGACCTCAGATCCCTTGATGTCAAACACTGCCAAATCTAGTATCGTGCCGCCGATATGTTCAAGAGAGGTTTGCCTCTGAATTTTTCAACCTCCCTCTGATTCTCTATTGGTCTTGATTCACAAACATCATATTCATCTGTCTCGTGTCGATGATTTGGGAAACATTATGGCCCACTTTCGATCAAGGTCACTTCATGTCGACTCCAGCTCATTATCTAGGAAGTTGATCTAGAGACTCGCTTTAGGTACCTTGGAGCCTGCATGCCTCAATGGCGGGTTCTTCGCATTCAACGGCACGTCCACATCATTGGCCTTCGATTGACTGACTCCGTGGGTGTTCAACGTCAGATCACTGTTCACATTCCATGGATTGTACCTTTCGTACCTTGAGAGCCATTGTTATTATTGGTGGTTTCTCTCGCGTCTATTAACGGCTTTCATCATTAGCTGGTAATCAGACGATCTTCTTGCATGTTCGACTTCAGCTCACATATTCGCATGCTCGAATTTGTACTTTTTTAGGGTCGATATGGAGCGCAAGACCCTAGGTTTTTTCTATTGAAATCCAGGCTACGGGTTCTTTGTGGATTACTATGACTTATTACATGACTCTTCTGATTGGATGGTTGTGACCATGCCTGAGTCTGTTTGTTGATCCCTATTACTGGATGATTGTTTCCATACCTCGGATCTCACTGTTTATGTACTCTATTATGTATGGCTGCGCCCATGCCACATGTCATGTATCAAAAATATCAGTTGTATTTGTACTTGCAGGTTTTCTGACAGCAGTGTTTGGGTCAAACGCGTTCTCATAAAGAATTTCACCCCTCCCTCTCTCTCAGACCTCATGCTTTAGGGGGCATCTGTTACACGGCATTTTTTCACCGTCCCTGCAATCCCTCGACCCACATATTGGAGGGTCTTTCCCATGACCTATGAGCAGTGTCATACTCTGCAAAAACCTTCTTTGCATCCTTCTGCATAAGGAAATCATTTCTCCTGTTGGACATTTTCTCAAAAAGCCCACAAAACGCTATGTTTTGGCCTTGGCGCAAGTAGCCAGTTCATCCCTCGTGCCAATGTGGAGGATTTACACTAGAGCCTGTGCCACCTGGTGCTCTATGTATGTGTAGTGCCCGCACCAGCTTTTTTGGGAATGTTTTTTAACAAATAGAGGCAGAAGTTTCCTTCTAACCACCTCAGGGATGAGTCACAAGAAGTGGTTAAGCTGATGATACATGGATCTCCCTCTTTAGGTAGTGGTTTCCTCCTCCCATGGAACACTCCTTGAAGATAGGTCTCCCTTCCATGATTATAGGGATCCTAACCTCTCCTTCTCCCTCTATATAAACAGGCCTTCTCCCTTTATGAAAGCTAGCTGAACATATAGCCAAGAATCTGAACTTGGAGAAGAGATAATATAGTTGAGTAATCGCTTTTGAGAAGGTAGAACCAAGGAGAATTCAGTAGAGAGAGCCCCGTCCAAATTCCCGAAGAGATTTTGTGAGATGCGCTCTGTTGGAACCCTATTGGAGGAGACTGCAACGTCAAAGCTTGGTTGTACTCTTCCTTTCTTTCATTCATATACTTGACTGTGGTATAGGTTCCATCATTGCTTTATCTGGATTAGTTAATGCAATTGATGTAGTCTTCTTCGACTGACTGATATTTATGAATGTGAAATAGTATGTTTTATATCGTCATTGTTTCTTGTGTGTGTGCAGATATCCGAGCGTGAAAGCGAGCGGATCGTGATCTGTCGAACCAGGAGCAATAATTAGCCACTCTTTCTGACGACAGCAACAGCGTAGGACCTCTATTAAGTCATCTATCGAATCTCCGTCCATTCTTTAACTAGGAATCAATATTATAGCATGTTTTGTTTGTGGCTAGACCCACTCTAGGGCTAGTGGGATAGCCTCTGTTTTCAGAGGGGATTTACCTCACCAACAGTCTATGGAGACACTCTCCCATGGCCTTGATGGTACTGGTAGTGGTGTGTACAACCCAAGCTTCCTATTTCTAGGCTTGCTTATGCACACATAGAACAACCTCTTATAAAAAGCAACACATTATCTATCATGCGAGGCCAATAGCAATACCTCTGTAGATGTGCCATTGTTTTCCTTACCCCAAAGTGTCCAGCAATAAGAGATCCTAGGAGGACATGTAGTGTAAGTGTACATGTGCATGAAAAGGCTCAGAGATCCATGAGATATGATAGAATATGTGCTAGAATAGCAAGTCATTAGATGCGTTAGGAGAGAAAAGTGTTTGACAAAATGTGTCAATCAAATGTTTTGAAGAACGTTAAAATGAGAGAGGATATTTGCAGGTGAATTAATTAAAAATTGATGAACCATGTATCTGAAGAGAATTCCTAGAGGACTGGCAGTTACAGAGGCTGGTGACCCATGTAATCCGGTAGATGGGTTCTTTTTATATGGACATTGATTTCATATGTACAAAGACAACAACAATGAAACAAAAATTATTATTACATGTAAATGGGCATACTGCTGTAAGACCTGGTATGGCATGCGTATGGTTTTCGACCCATGGTATTTCATATTCCCCCCTTAAACTTGACTTGGGGATTATTGACTAAATCCAGCCAAACCTGCTAAATGATACAACCCCGCTCACTCTAGCTCTTCCCCCCTCAAAATTTTACCCAGGGTAATTGTAAAATTGACATCCCCCCTATCATCTAGGTCTAACCCAGACTTTACCAGTGATTACCCAGGGGTACGCATGCCATACCAGGTCTTACAGAAGTATTCCCATTTACCTGTAATAATAATTTTTGTTTCATTGTTGTTGTCTTTGTACATATGAAATCAATGTCCATATAAAAATAACCCATCTACCAGATTACATGGGTCACCAGCCTCTGTAACCGCCAGTCCTCTAGGAATTCTCTTCAGATACATGGTTCATCAATTTTTAATTAATTCACCTGCAAATATCCTCTCTCATTTTAACGTTCTTCAAAACATTTGATTGACACATTTTTTCAAACACTTTTCTCTCCTAACGCAACTAATGACTTTCTATTCTAGCACATATTCTCTCATATCTCATGGATCTCTGAGCCTTTTCATGCACATGTACGCTTACACTACATGTCCTCCTAGGATATCAAATGCGACATTTGCACACCATGTCTGGCCATTAGAATTGCCATAAACGCTAGAGGTGCAGCATATTAAGAAGATTGAGCCCTATCCCAAGTTTCCCTATGATTATTAGACTAGTTGCCTGAAAGGATATTGTTGAGCAGACATCAAACGTCAACCATGTGCAAATATACCGTTTATAAATCTTCTCGCGTTTGTCCTCTAGCAGGTATGTTCTTTGGTCAAGATAAGCTACGAAGAATGTCAAAATAATGTCAACTGCAAAAAAAAATTGTCTACAATGAGGTCTGGAACAAGTAAACCTCCTTTCGGCTCCTTGATAAATCCAAATTAAAACGGTGAAACCCACGCAGAGTAAATCACTAGCACGACTAAGAAATTTTTCCAGTCCCTGTAGCGAGGATGGTAAGGAGAAATAATAAATTTCCCAAGGTTGATGTGGCGATTTCTTTTTGCGCCTAATAAAGGCAACATGCCGCTAGCATAGGTGAAGTGGCTGTCCTGACCAAACTTTTGTTCATCACTCAAATTCACACCGTCGGCACATAAGAAGGTGCCCATCCAGTGATTTCCAACGGCGCCCATTTCCAAGGATCGATCCTCGGCCTCGTCTAATGCCTCTGCCTTCATATGTTCTATTGCCATGGACTCGGTGTTAGGTAAACATGACTCGGGGTAGAGTCAATGTTGACTAGGGTAAATAGTAGTGGTTTTGGGGCACATGGTATTGTGCACCCATGGTTTTAGCCCATGGTATTGCATGTAATGGAGCCTATAAGAGGCTAGGAATACTTCATTGTAATGTAGGCCTAGAGGTGAGTGGTGAAGGCTCACTTGGCTGGATTAGCCAGGGTTTTTGGCCAATGGTTAATGAAATTTCATTGGTTGGGTTTTTCCCCGGATTTGGGGTTTCCCCGGATTTGGGGTTTTCCCGGATAAACATTTGTGTTTATGTTCATGATTTGTTGCTGGTCTCTGTATTTATTTCTCTCAGTAAATTTTTATTTCTCTCTCAGTAAATTCTTTATTTATGTTCTCCAGTAAATTCCTAACAAGAGATAAATTAGCCTCTCTCATGACACTTAGCCTCTCTCCTTCTGCTATACACATCTTTCCCAAATGAAACAGCAAATTTTTATGCATGTAATAATCATTTTCCTCAACTTGATTCCCTTCACTTAATCTAGCATACACATCTTTAAAATCAACATCATGCGCATATTTTTCTATGTAACACTAATGTACAATAAAATAATTTTTGAGTAAAGTAGAAGCACTTATAATTGGCCTTGAAATTACATCAGCAAATTTATTGAAAATACCTTTTTTGTACCTTATAACCAAGTGAAAATGCTGAAGAAAACCAATCCACCTGAAATGTCGTGATTGCTGCAAATTTTTTGGCGGATACAAGTACTGTAATTGTTGGTGATCGGTATGAATAATCATCTCTTTACCCATCAAGTAGTGTTTCCACTTCTTGACGCTTTGTACCAATGCATACAACTCTTTGTTATATGTAGGATAATTAGTTATAGCACCATTGAATGTTTTAGAATGAAAATTGATAGGCTTACCATGTTGTAAAATAACTGCGCCCATGGCATAATCACTAGCACCATTTTGTATCTCAAATGGTTGTCTCAAATTCGGTAATGCAAGGACTGGAGCTCAACTGATCTTGTATTTTAATGCTTTGAAATCTTGTTGTTGATTTCCTCCCCATTGGAATCATTTCTTTACACTTGTCACTCCATGCATAGGAGCTGCTATGGCAGAAAAGTTAGCAATAAACTTTCTCCAATACTGAGCTACACCAAAGAAAATTCATACCTCGATTACTGTTTTGGGAGTGGGCCAATTCACAATGGCTTCCACTTTAGAAGGATCAATTCTCAACTCGCCTCCTCCTATAATTTTTCTCAAATAAACCAAAGAAGTATTTCCAAACTCACACTTAGACATCTTAAGAAACAATTTCTCTTTCTTCAAAACATGAAGCACCCTATTCACATGCAAGACATGTTCTTATCTTGTTTTTCTGAAAATGAGTATATCATCTAAATACACAATCACAAATTCATCAATAAATGGACACAAAACATAATCCATAACATGCATGAAATTTTCTGGTGCATTACATAAACCAAATGGCATAACCAACCACTCAAAGAGTCCTTGTTTGGTTTTGAATGCAGTCTTCCATATATCACTTTCTGCAATTCTTACTTGATGATATCCATTTCCTAAATCTAACTTAGTGAAAAAAATTTCTTCATTCAGTTGATTAGGAAAATCATCTGTAATATTCCTACTTAGCCCAAGCTAAGAGGAATATTCATTTTTGTTTTATTTTCTGTTGCATGAATAAATGAATAAAGGACATGTTAAACTCCTAAAAAGGATGAATAAATCAATGCCCATGTGAACACAGATAAATCAAGGCCATGTAAATAATTACTTTCAGGTGTGAAAGGGGGTTTGAGCTGTGAGACTGGGTCAACCTTGACCAAATCTACAGCGTTGTCTAGGTTCAATGCATCTCCTAAAGGGACAGCGCAGTTTTAGAAGGAGGCCCCTCATGTGAAAAGAGCTAACTCATCAAGGTGGTTTAGGGTTTGCAAAGGCTCTCATCTTATAAAAGGAAAGGGAAGGTAGCAAGAGAAGGTTGTTGATTGATCATATTTCTGAGTATTTTTTCTGCTTAGAAAAATACTATTCTCTATTGTTTAGTGAAGGATTGTGCTTGGAGTTCCTATGCAGGGATTTCACCTCTTCCTTTGAGGAGTATTGGAGGAGTATTTGCTGAATTGATCCACTATCAAGCTTGAGGCCAAGCTCTAATTACAATGGTAGCGTTGATCCATTGAGTTTTTTGCTACTCTTGCAAGCTGCAGCAAGTGGGATTCTAGATCTCCAAAGATCTAGCTTGTTTTAGGAGCCTCTTCTCATGGAGTGTGTCTTTTAACCTCCTGGAACAGTGTCTCTTCTCTTTATACTTCAGATCTATAACTTGGTAGTGGCCATCCATGTCATTTTGAGCTACAGCGTTGTTTCCATTGATGGATTGTATTATTTTGATATGAGCTTCTCTATGGTGTTTTGATTCCAGTTTTGATCAGAGATCTCTGGTGCTAGGCTTTGCCTTTCACTTTGGTGATCCATGGATTAGCTTGTTGATCCTTGTTCTGTTTAGATCTGATATTTTGTAATTTAATGTTATATTCAGAAATTATTACAGCATTTTACAGATCTGCAACTTGTATCTCAAATCTACTCTTATTTATGCATGATTTGGTCAAAACCCCAAGGGGATCTTGTAAAGAAAACTATCTAGATTCCAGATCTGAAATAGATCTGATGTTTTGTCCACAGATCTATCCTAGATATGAGTTGTAATATGAAGCTACTACAGCCCCTGAAAATAACGTTGTTGAGCCTTTTTTTCTGATATATACATGTTGTAGCTCTCTTTTCTGAAGATATCCTGCTCTCTTGTCTCATGTAATCTACTGTATATTGAAAGAGCTTCATTTTACTTCTGATTTGCTGCTGTACATTCATTTTTTAATAATATTTAATGGCTTCCTACTCATATTGTCCAAGACTACGTTATTCTTGAGGCAGTTTGTTGTGCATAGTTGTAGCCCCTCTTGTAGGGTGTTTTTCATCTAGACTAGGTTGTGGGAGACCTGTTTACCACACCTAGTTTGATTTTTTTTTTCTCCCCTTGTAAACCTAGACTCCAGATCTATTGATATAAGGGATCCAAGGGTTTTAAACATCACTCTTTTAGGAAGTGCGTTATTTTTCTAAGCTTGCTATGCAATCCCAATTTGGGAACCTTACAGTGGTATCGAATCTCATTTCTTGGCACAGCCTGTGCTTGCCTTGGAGAACCAACCATGTTGCATTCAGAAGAAGATGATCCTCTTACTAAGAGGGAGGAGAGGTACCAAAATATAAGTCACAAGAAGTATGACTATACTACTGAAGATCAAGACAAGGTTAAAGCCCCTGAAACTACCAGTGATAAATAAGGAGAAGAGTTTGCAAGAACTCTGTTAGTGGCCATGCAAGAGCTTTCCAAGGAGATCAAGGAGATGAGGGTGGAAAAAATGAGGTAATCTCTTGGGATATTTCATCAAGGAGAAATCTCTAACATGTCTCATCATGGGACTAGTCAACCTGTGAACCTGCCACAAGCCTCACAACGCTCCACTATGCCTACCTTCTTAGCTGAGGAGAATGAAGGACCACAAGAGCAAGCCTCCCTTGAAGGTTACTTTGTGGAGTATGAATATGAGAGTCAGAGATTCAAGGATCACTTGATTCCAAGACTTTTTTCATCTCAAGCACCGAAGGAGACTAGGCAGCAGTATAGAGATGGTGGATTCTTTCATTGTAGACACCACACTATGGGAAGATTATTTTTTCCCAAGTTTGATGGATCATCCTCCAGTTCTGCCAAGGCATGGGTAGAAAATATGGATATCTATTTTTAGTTGAACAAATTCTCTGAAGTTGAAGCCATCAAGATTGCAGCACTGCACTTTGAAGGTGAAGCACACAATTGGTGGTTCCATGGGTTGTCTACATTGGGACACATCAATGTGACTACCTATGCTAAGTTTACTAGAAGACTGGTGGAGAGGTTTGACATAAAGGATCCTAAAGCACCCTTCATAATCCTTACAATGCTAAAGCATTCAGGAGATGCAGAGACTTATATCTCTGAGTTCCTGAGATTATCAGTCATGGTCCCTGATCTATCTGTAGCAAGGAGAGTCTACATGTTCATCGATGGTCTGGAAGAACCCTTGCATGGGCTAGTTAAATCTACCAAACCCATCACTTTGCATGATGCCATTGAGATGGATAGAGATCTCCAAGATGCCTTGCCAAAAGCAAAGGCAACTTTCCAAAGCAAGGCCCCTAGCTTTTCTAAGGGGAAGTAAGGAAAAGCTACTCCTCCCAAGGAGAGATCTTTGAAGAAACCTCTTGATATTCATCTCAGGAGAGAAATGAGGAGGAAGAGACTGTGCTTCACTTTCCAAGAGTCATGGGCACCAGGACACAAATGTGCTGCTGGAAAAGCATACTACATTGAAGTCTTCTCATATTTTGAGGAGGAAGATGAAGGAGGTGAACCTAGGAGGGGTCACAGCGCTGATGAAGATGAAGAGGGAGATCAAACAAAATCTAGATATGGGAAGGGAGCCTTTGCTCCAACAACTGGGACTCTTGCCTCTTTGAGAGGAGTGCCTAAGTACTTGACCCTAAGAGTACAAGGTTCAGTTATGAATCAGAGAGTATATGTTCTGATTGAAATTGGGGTAACCCACAACTTTATTAATGCTCACCTTGTGCAAAGGATAGGAATCCCCACTGATACTTTTGAGGGATTTTCTGTTTTGGTCCCAGGAGATAGGACCATGCAATGCATGCAATATGTCCCATCACTCTCTGTCACCATGGGATCGTACACTTTGGTGGATCATTTCTTTGTAGTTAACATACCAGACACTAACATCATATTGGGTGTCCAATGGTTGATTACCTTGGGGAAGGTTACCACTGATTGGCAATCCTTGCAAATGGAGTGGGTGGACTTGAAGAGTGGGAAACCAAAAATGATTCAAGCCATGAACACTTATCCTTCACCTAATGTTTCCACACAAACAACAGAGATGGATTTGTGCAGTGGAAGTAGGGATCTCACAGTTCCTTCTCTCATGTTCATGAGGATGTTGCAAGGGAAATTCTTATCCCATAGGAAGCCACCTAGAATTCCATGAAATTCATATCTTGTGGGGGAAGCCTCATAAAGTGTTGCTCCAAATCTAGATCTGAGGAGGATTGGAGCAATGGAAGACCAATCTACAGTGTTGTGGGAGGAAAGGAATGGGAGGATCAACCTTCCAACCAACCATTTTGGCATGTGTAATGTCAAAAGGAAAAAGAGCAACAAGGAAAGCACTCCCATGGATGTATCAGCAGCGTTGTCATTATTGAGTAGTGTGGATCTTTATTGAAAATCTCAACTGCTGGTAGAGTATTCCAAAGATCTCCGCACAGGTATGATACTAAATGGAATGAAGCAAGAAGAGGGCTACTTAGTCCAAGGGGGAGTCATATATTATCATGGTAAGGTCTTCTTAGCTAGAGCCTCCAAGCTCAAGTAGAAGATCCTACAAGGAGCATATGAAGAATTCTTCCTCAGCCATATGTATTGAATGAAGATCTATTCCCTGATCATGAAGAGTTTTGATTTGGAAGGCATGAGAGAGGACTTACATCAGCATTTTCAAGAGTGCAATAGCCATGGAGGATTGAGGCAGCCAATGGACTCTTTTCAAGAGTCATCTCATCCAACTCTTCCTTTGCTTGAGAGGAAGGGAATGTTCATGCACAACTCCATGTGTGTGAAGGACTATGATGGTAAAGGATTTGATCATGATAAGAAAGTTATATTTTGAGATCTATTACATTCCTTTGCCATGTTTTTGCAGGAAAAGACTCCAAAAGGTAGTAAGAGATCATGTGGATGTCATATTTTTTTGGGGGCCAATGGAAATTCTGAACTTGGCCACTCCCTTGATGTGCAAAGGGAGATTCCTTTCCATGATGGGTGCTTCCCAAAGGCACCAAACTTATGTAACACCTTCAGCCATGTTAAGGTGACTCATGCAGCAAAAGTGTGGTGGGAATGCCACTTACCACACCTGGATCTAATGAGAAAAAGAGGTGCATTGCGATGGCATTACATGTGGGATTGTGACCTACCTCCTCAAGTGCAAATTTCAGTTTGCATATATGTAGTCTTGCTTCCATACTTAGATGATCTAGTTGTATTGTTTATGGGGTTGTATGGAAAAAATATGAGCAGTATGTATGTACCACATGGTTTGGAACTTCTACATGTACTTCATGATACATGTTTTAGATGTAGAATTGCTTCAACCATGTTTATTTTCGTTGAGTTTTTCACTCCTGAAGGGATGGACTATGCACATATTATGTTGGCCTTGGAGGAACAATACATGATGCATTGGCTTGTTGAGCACTTGGCTTATGATGAGGACTTGATCCTTGATGATGCCATCAATGGAGGAGGAGAAGGATTACAACTCTTACCCTATCAGTTGCTTGAGGACAAGCAACATTTTGGAGGGGAGCACTGTAATATTCCTACTTAGCCTAAGCTAAGAGGAATATTATTTTTATTTTTATTTTTTGTTGCATGAATAAATGAATAAAAGAGGAAATGTTAAACTCCTAAAAAGACTGAATAAATCAATGCCCATGTGAGCACAGATAAATCAAGGCCATGTAAATAATCACTTCCAGGTGTGAAAGGGGGTTTGAGCTGTGAGACTGGGTCAACCTTGACCAAATCTATAGCGTTGTCTAGGTTCAGTGCATCTCCTAAAGGGACAGCGCAGTTTTAGAGGGAGGCCCCTCATGTGAAAAAAGCTAACTCATCAAGGTGGTTTAGGGTTTGCAAAGGCTCTCATCTTATAAAAGGAAAGGGAAGGCAGCAAGAGAAGGTTGTTGATTGATCATATTTCTGAGTATTTTGTTTGCTTAGAAAAATACTATTCTCTGTTGTTTAGTGGAGGATTGTGCTTGGAGTTCCTATGCAGGGATTTCACCTCTTCATTTGAGGATTATTTTCTGAATTGATCCACTATCAGGCTTGAGGCCAAGCTCTACTTACAATGGCAACATTGATCCATTGAGGGTTTTGCTGCTCTTGCAAGCTGCAGCAAGTGGGATTCTATATCTGCAAAGATCTAGCTTGTTTTGGGAGCCTCTTCTCATGGAGTGTGTCTTTTAACCTCCTGGAAGAGTGTCTCTTATATTTATACTTCAGATCTGTAACTTGGCAATAGCCATCCATATTATTTTGAGCTACAGCATTGTTTCCATTGATGGACTGCATTATTTTGATACGAGCTTCTCTATGGTGTTTTGATTCCAGTTTTGATTAGAGATCTCTGGTGCTGGGCTTTGCCTTTCACTTTGGTGATCCATGGATTAGCTTGTTGATCCATGTTCTGTTTAGATTTGATATTTTTTAATGTAATGTTATATTCAGAAATTACTGCAGCATTTTATAGATCTGCAACTTGTATCTCAGATCTACTCTTATTTATGCATGATTTGGTCAAAACCCCAAGGGGATCTTGTAAAGAAAACTATCTAGTTTCCAGATCTGAAATAGATCTAATGTTTTGTCCAAAGATCTATCCTAGATCTGAGTTGTAATGTGCAGCTACTACAACTCCTGAAAATAACATTTTTGAGCCATTTCTGCTGATATATACACGTTGTAGCTCTCTTTTCTGAAGATATCTTGCTCTCTTGTCTCATGTAATCTACTGTATATTGAAATAGCTTCAATTTACTTCTGATTTTCTACTGTCCATTCATTTTTTAATCCTATTTAATGGCCTCCAGCTCATATTTTCCAAGACTGCGTTATTCTTGAGGCAGTTTTTTGTGCATAGCCGCAACCCCTCTTGTAGGGTGTTTTTCAGCTAGACTAGGTTGTGGGAGACATGTTTAAAACACCTAGTTTGATTTGTTTTTTCTCCCCTTGTGGATCTAGACTCCAAATCTGCTGATCTAAGGGATCCAAGGGTTGTAAACTCATTTATGTACATCAATCTTTCAGGAAGTGCGTTATTTTTCCAAGCTTGCTATGCAATCCCAATTTGGGAACATTACATCATCTATCCTTGGGAGTGGGTATCGATTCTTTACCGCTATCTTTTTCAAAGCTCTGAATTCTAAATTCATGTGTCAAGATCCATCTTTCTTCAAAATCAATACTATGGGTGAACCGCATGGTGAAGTGCATGGCCTTATGAGTCCCTTGTCTAACATGTCCTTGATTTTCCTTTTTATATCAGCATTCACCATTATCGACATGTGATACATGTCGATGTTTGGAAGAGGACAATATTGCTGCAACTGAATCTCATGTTGAATCTCCCTTTTTGGAGGCAATCCTGTTGGCTCCTAAAACATCTCATGATGTGCATCAAATACATCATATAAATATGATTTCAACTTAGGATCACAATCCTCAAATGATTCATGATTAACATCAACTTTAGGCTTAATAATTAGAAGAATACAATTCTTACTTGAATTCACCAGCCTCTATACCTGTCCAGCATTTACCCTAGAAATATTTGTCTTCTTGTGATGTTCTCTAACAATTTAATGTTGAGATTCAACAAGATGATGAAGCTAGTGAAAATCAGTCACCTTCACTAAGTGGGCCCGTAGGATATTTTTCGGTGCAAGTATATTTTTAGACTATATCTATTTTTAGACATGGTGATCATATTTCAAAAGTTGCAGGATGTTATTTGTGGATGGTTGGTCAAGTTGGAAAAATAGATGAAATTCTATTTTTAGAATTTTGGGCAAAGTCTATTTATAGATCGTCGATCTAAAAATTGATGTGTCGATTATTATTAGCCCTTAATAATAATCAGACTCTAAATATCAACTTATTCTCTTGGAGCACTTTATTTCAGTATACAGATTTGGAAAATGAGTGGGCTGAATGAATTACGCAATTCCTAGGGTTTACTAGTGGTTCATGCATGGAGGACTCAGTTAGAACTGAAGTGGAAAAGTTATGATAGAGTTGGAAGAGTAGTCCATGGAGTTGTTATTCATTTTAACTCAGTTAATGGAGTTAAACTCAGTTGAGCTAGTTGTATCTAGTCTAACTGAATGATACACTAGTGAGAGTGGAGTGAATTAATTAGTTAATTAATTCACAAATAATAACTCACTAATCAACTGAACAAATACAGTAGTTAACTACAATGCATGTCAGTTCCAGTGGAGACCGAGTGGAGAGGTAGGTGAAAGGGTGAGATGGACTATCTGTTGTGACTATGGTGATGCATTGATTGCATCACACACACATTGGAGTTGCCAATGAGAATTGCGCAGTCAAGGCTAGGCTAATTCAAATTCATTCAAGAGTCTTCTTTAGCAGGGATTGTGCAGTGGAGGCAGGCTATCAGGTGGCAAGAAATCAGTGCATGGATTTGAATATTTCTTCATGTTAGTGTGTGACGATTGATTGTACTGAGAGCTTGATGTACTAAGATTTGTATGAGATTGTTACATGATATCCATGATACATGATATATGATAGTTGAGGTTTTTAGCTTCAGGCTTTCCCGTTAAACAATTGTGTTATGTGTGATTGTTTTTATTACTTCATGTGTTTGCAATTGAGTTTAAATTTCTGCAAAAAGATTAACAGTGGAAGGATTTTGTATTTAGCAAGAAGATAAATATTGTTAGATCAGGAGAATCTGGACATATACATGAATATTTTATATAATTTCTACATGGTATCAGAGGAGTGTTAATTCTTGAATATTGCAATTGCAAAGAATTCTTGAGTTTGTGGTGGTGGACAATTCAAATTTGTTGCAGAAAATTCTTGGTGCGACAATTGAGTATTCATTGAAATTTCTTTCAATGGGTTGCAATTGGAGTATGCCCTTGAGGGTAGCTCGAATTACATAGCCTGGAAGGATAGGATGGAGGTGGTGCTGGAAGATAATGGACTAAAGGAGTTCATCGATAGCAATGTTCCTAAGCCGGGGTCTAGCGATGTTGCATTACTTGACACATGGCAAAAGAAGGTAGAAAAGACAATAATAATTATGTTGGAAGGTGTGAAGGACCATATTATGTCCAGCCTTCATGAGAAATCCACTCCATTTTCAATGTGGAAGGCTTTGACAGATTTTTTCCAAAGCAGTAGTGAACAGAGGAAGTTGGCTTTGAAAGATAAGCTTAGAAAAATAAAAATGGAGAAGGGTGACAGTATTCCAAAATATCTCACGAAGTTTGTCCACTGTAGGGATGAACTGGGGAGTGTGGGAATTACTGTTGATGATGATGACTTGGTGAGCTTGGTTTTCCATGGGCTTCCAAATATTTGGCATAGCTACAAAGACCCTGTCAATGGATGGGAGAAATTTCCGGGGTGGGAGCGACTTTGGTCGGATCTTGTGCAGGAGGAGATAAGGCGAAGTAACATGGATGGCTCTTCATCAAAGAATGAAGATGAAGAGAATTGTACTTTGGCTGCCAAAGCAAGGAAAAGGAAGGGGAATAAATTTCCTCCAAAATCCAAAGCTAAAGGGAAGAAGAATGATTTTTCCAAGGTGAAGTGTTTTCACTGTCACGAACATGGGCATTTCGCCACTAACTTTCCACAGAAGAAGAAGAATAAGAAGGCTGCTGGAGCTGCAGCGGGTGAGGCCTTAGCCTCGCAATTTGAACTTGATTTCTCCTTGATCACATGCTTGGTTTCAAGCGCTATGGGATCGGTGTGGTGTCTTGATATTGGTGCATATTTCCATATGACGAGAGACGAGTTGTTTAGTGACTTGGAGGAGAAGGACCTCCAAATGCATATAGAGATGGGCGACGATGGTCGATACAGTGCGACTGGCATTGGGACTGTTATCACAAAATCAGATCTGATAGGCTACCAATCAAGTTAATATTATGTAACTATTTCATACCAATATTTTGGCTAAGGCTTAGCCTCCTCAACCTAAGAGGGCTCTCTCAAGGGTTTATGATTTTTGATAAATATGTAGATGGCTAACTCTATATGAGATAAAAATAGATAAATGATGTAAACTGGTTGTAAATCACATTAGCAAGTATTCATTGGGCTTATGGATTCATGATAGCTTCAGCAAAATCAAGATAATATACCTAGCATGGAAGTCAAGGCATATCAGAGTTCAAGTCAAGGATTAAACATGTAGAACAGTGAAACACACAGTCAGCTTGTTTATGAAGGAAATCAGAGCATCATTGATGAATTCTGAGTAACATAAGCAAACACCACTGTAATATAATATTGGAAAGACACCATTAGAACAAGAACATACAAGAACTCCATATGAGTCTTGAGTTGTCAAAGTAGAAATTCTCTATTAGGTTGAAAACAGTCACTTACATAAAAACCAGAGTCTTTTGCTAACAAATTTCTAACCATTTCTATTTGACTTCTTGATATTTTATAGATCCTTTACATCATGATATAAACTTTCCATAACTAGATACATCGAATTCCCATGCTTTGACACCTATTCTAACTATAAAACATGGTATTTATTACAAACACAGTTGTAAAGCTAACATAGAGTCTTGTTACAAATAGAATTAGAACTATTTTGGTTCTACTCAAAACAATCTTATCTAAACTTAAATACATCATTTGCCACCTATCATTCCACTCAGTCAAATTCTGATGATGATTTTCAACTTTTTATAACCATAATATTGATGATGTTGATCCTCTGTAATCTAGGAAACTACTTCCCTGTTTTTAGGCTTAGGATCCCATTAGTTTCTTGAGATATTCTGACCACTTCCAACTGATAACTTCGAGGCTAATTGATGTTGGGAACATGATTGGCATATTTCCTAAGTTATCCCTTCATGCCATCTATGTGAAACCACCTTGAACTTCTCAAAACCATGAAAACGGACTTGCGCTATGAAAGTAGCACAGTTTCATAGCGCTTTTCGTAGTGTGGTATTTTTTACCATTTTCCTTCAAAATTTAACTTCCTTTCCTTCATATTTTCTTTGATATTCACTTTATATATCTTCCTTAGGAATTTATAGCAATTTTGTAGCGCTTTTCACCCTTTTTGCACTACAGGCGCTACAAAACTGTTGTGCAAACAGTTTTAACCAGATTTTCACAAAATTTTAAAACAAAAAGGTACCATAGCTCCAAAAAATCATTTTCTTCATCAAAATCATCAATCATTTGAACTAAAAACATAATCTTCACAAAATTCGATCGTCATTTTCTATTTAGAGTTTGTTTTGAATTTGTCATTTTGTACCTCTGCTCTTTAGTTCATCTTGAGACTATTTTAACTGTAGCTCCAAATCTTTCACTTGGCTTCTTATATTTTTGTTACTTGCTCTAAAATGAGTGTTGATCACTCTAACAAACTTTGCTTCTTTAATATCTGGAACTGTCAATGTGAAGAACTGTTGGGCATTGCTTGGGATCTCTGACCTAGCAACTGTTTGACCTTCCCAAACAGCCTTCAACCTCTTGAATTCTGTCTTTTCAATGTTGTGTTGTCTTGCCATATTTCTCATCATTTCCATTTCTTGATTTTTTAGCTTTAACCTTTCTTCCAGCAGTTGACACTCTGACATGTGTTCTTTTCCCTTCTCTACCTTGTTGACTGCATGCTCTACTATGGGAGATGAGAGATCAATCACCTTTTCAGGGGCTCTGGTTGCTTCAATAGTTACTTGGGTATATTAACTACTTTCTTGGAGTTTCTTTTCATGTCTAGTTAGAGGTTTTCTAGCTTGAAAAACAAAAGCTGCATTCTCACCTTCAAAATCCAATTTCTTTGTTGATTTTATTTTTTTCTGTTTAGGTTCATTCACTCCAATGAAATCTTCCTACACAATGGGAAATTATTCTATGTCTATTGCATGCAGTATATCATCCAAGTTGCCTTTCATCATTGGACTATCCTCTGCCATTGAAACAACTTCTTTTCCCTATAATGCTGATACTTGACTTCTTGCCTTTCTCTGACTCTCCTACTTACTGGCCACCTGTTTTTGTCTTGTATCTTTGACCTTTTCTACTTTCTATTTTGCAGGTGATGGGGCTTTTGTAAAAAGAATTGATGCTTTCTCAATTATATATTCAACTTGTTTCCTTGGTTTCAACTTCACAAACCTCTTAGCTTTGGTAACCACTGGCTGACTAGATTCTGCTACTAGTGGTGAAGGATTTCCCTTGATCTTAGGGATTGTAGCTGGGGTTAGGGCTTCCATTTAAAATCCACTCATAAATAAAAATGAATACCAATCTCTATTTATTTTCTGTAGCTCACTTAAAACCAGTAACTTAATCAAACCATGATGAAACAGAGATGTTTCACAGCCATCAGATTGAGCTTGGACTTTGTCAGCCATTTTAGAAAGGCTTCTATGTAAATAAAATGGTAAATTTAATGATATCATTCCTTTGAAATGCAACAGCAGTTTAAAATGATAAGTGTAGACTTTATGGTACCTTCCTTCACATGTGAAATATATTTGGATGTTGAATAGCAGCTTTGCATAGTTATCCTTGATACAGCTCTTGGGTATTCCATTGTTCAAATCCATATCTACAAATTCAGGTTTCATAAACTCTTTGCATGGCTCCATGTCAAACCTAAAACATTTAAACCAAGATTTTTGTCCCCTTGGTATTTTTGTCACAGCAGCTATGATCTCAAGTGTCACTGGCATGTTTATCATTCCAACTTTGGAAGTGGTTCCACTGAAATGTAGAGCAAACTCTTTGGACACTTGAGTGTGGCAACCCTATAGCTTTTCACAAAATTTGAGACAGCCAGCCTTGCTAAATGCCTCCATTACCATTTGATCCTCCATGAAAAAATTTTCATTCTCAGGTTCACATCTTAAACAATGTCCCCCTCTGTGTATCTTCTTTTCCTCTTCCATATTCCCTGCAGAAAACCTATTGGTTTCTTAAAAACCAGAAAATCAGCCTCGCTTGATTTGATGAATCAACCTCGCTTTATTTGATGAGGGTTGTATTTGGAGAGAACAACCATAAAATTCTCCTCACTGTTTCAAAGCTGGGATAACATATGTGAAGGTGAATGAAACAAGAATGACTCAATTAGGAAAAATATTTGAATTAAGGATGTCACTTCATGACCAAATGATGATTAATTGATACCCTATCATGAATATGATGATTGTAGGACAAGTGGGTACAAAAAATCTGTTTACTAACTGACTCACCATACTCCTATCATGTCATTCCCCAACTCAAACTGACAAATCCCGACTTATTTGACACGATAGCTTCGAAACCGTGCTTCCGTAGCACTCACAGTGTAAATTTTGCAATTCGCACTACGAAAGTAGCATCGCTTTTGTAGCACAAAATTTAATTTTTGAACTAACGATGCTACAAAACTGTGGATTTGTGGCTTATTTCATAAAATTGACCCAAAACTTACATAAATGACCCTTAAACGAAAAATGTGAATTTTTTTACTATGAAATGAACCTACAAAGACCTTATTTGAATTCTAATGATGAACACTAAACCTATAAAACTATCACATACCCTTAACCATACTAAAATGACTTTCAAAACTATTAGGCCATGATCAAAACAGAGTTGACATATCATGTTTTGAAAAAAAAAAAAAAAAAAAAAAATTGGGTGATAACAGTGGCTCCACTTGGGATAGTGTGTCTCTGTGGTACACTAAGAACCAGTAGTTCCAGTGCTACTATCCATTTTCTTGACCAAAATAGTAAAAACCTTGAAATTTCCAAGCTTCCTCTTCAAGCTTTAATGGCCTTTGCTTCAGGCTCAAGCTTGCTGATCTTGCTTATCATTATTAGCAAAAAAACTATTAAAATGAAATATATACAATGACATGAAAAATCCATCATATTTCAAGAAGAATAATGCTTCAAAATCTTGCCATTGACAGGTCCTCTAGCATATGGTTTTCCATCTATCTCCTGCAGAATGTAAGTATTGTTTCCATGGAAAGAAACGATTTTAAAAGGACCTTTCCATAAATCCTCAAACTTACCATGTTTTCCTTTCTCTTCAATTCTGGCCTCCCATTTCAGCACTTCATCTTGAATTTGAAAACTTTCTTCCTTGATCTTCTTATCAAATGTCCTCTTGATTCTGTTTTGAGATTGTTGATTTCTGTCATAAACCTCATTCCTTTTCTCTTGCAGAGGTATCAGCTGATTAATTCTTATCTGGATTGCATTTGGTTCCTCTTATAGCCCTTGAATCAGCTTCATAACACGTACTCCTAGTGATGTAGGAAAAATAGCCTCAACGCCATATACCAATTCATATGGTGAAGTTCTGATTGACCTCTTTGTGCATATCCTGTCAGCCCATAAGGCATACTTCAGCTTCAAATTCCAAGCTTTCTTATTCTCCTGCAACACATTTTTAATAATCCTTACAATGCTCTTGTTAGAATATTCAACAAGGCCATTTCCTTGCAGATATTATGCAATAGAATGCCTGAGAGTAATATGATATTGATGACATAAATTGATCAATTTATTATACTTGAATGCCTTTGCATTATCAATTATAATCTTCATGGGGCAAGCAAATCTAGAAAAGATATTATTTTCTAAGAAAGAGATAATCACAGAATCATTTGCTTGCCTAGTTAAGATTACTTCAATCCATTTGGTGAATTAATCAGTCGCTGTGAGAATCCAACGATGCTGACCTAAAGATGATGGATGAATCTCCCCGATAAAATCTAGTCCCCACTGCTGGAATGGCGCTTCTACATAAATAGGCATCAAAGGTAAGGGTATACGTTTCTTCTTACCCTCAAAAATCTGGCATTCATGGCAAGTAGCAACCTTCTTGTATACATCCTTAAACATTGTTGGCCAATAAAATCCTTCTCTCAGAATTTTGTTCACTTTCGCCTTACAATAATGATGACCTCTGAAATCCCCTTTGTGAAACTCTTCAATGACTTTATCAGCCTCTTCCTCCAGCAAACAATTTAGCAAAATTCCACCACTATCCTTCCAAAATAGATTTCTGTCAAATATAAAGTATCTCAAAGATTTCAGCTTAACAAACCTTGCTTTAGACTTTGTTAAATCAGAAGGTGTTTTATGGTGATGTAGGACAAAAACAACTTCCTTGTACCAATCTGAGGTGATATATTTTTCTTCAATAGGAAATAGTTCCTCCTCATCATCTGCAATTTCTGATATTTCTGCAATCCAATTTATATTAATACAGTCAAAGTTTGACTGTGCCATTAACTTCACCAAGCCTTTCCCTTTGACCAATTTTGTCAGTTTAATCTCAATATCATATTCTAGCAACTTGGCAATCCATTTCCCCCTCTTACCATCAGGGTCGACTTGAGTGAGGATGTCTTTCACAACAGTATTAGGAACTAACGCCACAATATGAGGATGAAAAATATAAATTCTGATATCTTTGAAAGCCTTCACCAAAGCATAGGCTTGCTTTTCTAAGATATTATACTTCAGTTCAGCATTGGCTAATTTCCTACTAAAGAAATAAATCGGTTGCTCAATACCTTGCTTTCCCTTTTGTAGCATAACTCTGGTGATAGTATTCTCTGATGCAAAGGTAAAAACCAGAAATTTCTTGGAAAAATCAGGACTGATCAATACTGGTGCCTGTGTGAGTTCTCTTTTGATCTCTTCAAATGAGTTTCTTGCCTCTACTATCCACTTAATATCAACTCCCTTCTTCAGCATCCTTATTATGTCCTTCACAATCTCAGCAAAATTAGGAATAAAACGCCTTACAGAATTAACTTTTCCAAGGAAAGATTGAATTTCCTTCCTACTTCTTGGAAAATCCACCTTCTGAATTGCATTGACCCTACTTGGATCAATCTTAATCCCCTCTTTAGAAATGATATGCCCAAGTAATTTACCTTAAGTTAAAGAAAAAAAAAATTTGGTGAGATTTAGAGAGATGCCAAACCTTCTACATTTCAGCAGAATTCTTTCCAAGTGTTTCAAATGATCTTCTTCCTTCCTTGAAAAGACTGTTATGTCATCAAGATACACAACCACCATCTTGTCCTTTTCTTCAGAAAATGCAATGTCTATTTCCCTCTGAAATGTAGCTCCTGCATTCATGAGACCAAATGGAATTTTGGCGTACATAAAAGTACCCCATGGTGTAGTAAAGGTTGTTTTTTCCTGATCATCAGGATGCACAAGGATCTGACTATAACCTGAAAAACCATCAAGCATAGACACTCTCTGAGAACCGACAATAGTTTGCAAAATTTGATCCATCTTTGGGAGGGGATTATTATCCTTCAAGGAGGCTTTATTCAGATTTCTGAAATCAATGCATATTCTGATTTCCCCACTTTTCTTCCTAACTGGAACCGAATTTGCAAGCCAATTTGAAAATCTGATTGGGACTATGGTTTTGGCATCAAAGATTTTTTTAACCTCCTTCTCAATCAAAGGCATGAGAAGTGGGTTGATCCTCCTTAACTTCTGCTTAAAAGGTCTTTCATTTTCCTTTATGGGAATAGTATGCTGAATAATGGAGGGATCATATTCTTTCAAATCAGCATAGTTCCAACCAAAGACATCTATGTATATTTTCATCATTTCAACATATTTAAACTTCATATCAACTTAAAGAAATTCTGAAAGTTTGATCATTTTGGGCATAGCTACAGTACCAAGGTTGCAACTCTCAACTTCTTCATCATCAACTTGCATCTCGAGGGATTTAAAAACATCATTCTGACCAAAAAAAAATTCTAGAGGTATTAGTCCCTTTGGTATGGAATTATTCTTTAGTTGTAAAACTTTAGAATTCCCTTTAGATTCAGCTAACATGTTCTGTTGATCTACTTGTACATTTTCAAATTCTTCTTTCAACTCAATAAAATTTTTCACTTGTTGATCATCCTCAAGAACTTGCCAATGAGTAATATTATCAGGAATGGCTGGCCTATGGCAGACTTCAACTTCATACTTTTTAGTGGAGTGCATAGGAATAATGAAAAGGCTTGGAGATACAGCAAGAGAATCAGCATTGGATTTTTGTTCTCTAGTTTTCACTGTGAATAAATAGGCTTGAAAGTTTTCTAACATGTCCAAAACCAAATTCCTATATGCTCTCATCCTTGTGTCCTTTGTTTGATAAACATCTTAAATATGTTTTATGACTAATTATGAATCTCCAAAAATAGAAATGTTTTGAGCATTCATTATTTTCAACAATTCTAGACCCAAAATCAAGGATTCATATTCAGCCATGTTATTCGTGCAATAAAAGTTTAGTTTATAGGAAAAGAAATTTCTTTCATCACTTGGATTTCTAATTTAGATCCTTGCTCCTTCTCCTTCTTTGCCTGCTGATCCATCAAAATGCAATGACCACCAACCTTCTTCCTCTTTATTGCTGACTTGCTGACCTTCTGCTTGTTTATTTTCAGACTGTTGAATTTCAGAACTCTAATTTTCTGCTTTCTTTTCTTCTTCCACTTCATTAGTCAATTCATTGAAAAGAATAGCAAAACCAAGCTCAGTATCAAGGGCATAATTGGAAATTTTTTGGGTTTATCTTTGCTACTCACCATGTAAGCCATCCTTGTCTCTCGATATAATCTTCTTTGCTCCCCAAAAACTGGAATGGTAGTGTAAGTAAGATCCATTTGCATTGTACCCTTAATTTCAGCTACCCATGATCTTGACAACAACATACCAAACTTTGGTGGAATGTCAGCTACAACAATGTCCATGACTACAATCTTAGTAGGGACTTGTGTCAAACCAACAACAACATCCTTGATTAGACCAATGCATTGAACTCTTTTTGAATCAAAAGAAAACAAATCTTTGAATGGCATAGTTATTTCTAACCCCATTCTTTTGATGATTACTTTGGGTATAATATTGTGAGAAGCCCCTGAATCTAACATAGCATTGTGCAATGTCATGTCGTGAATGCTAAGACTCACATAAAAAGGAGGAACTTCCACATGTTGTTCATCTTCTAATATTGGGCCCAAATATATGGTTGGATGATCTTCCAATACATTCAAGATATCAACAGCTCCAAGTTGTGAGTTTAGCATTTTAGCAATCTTGCTTCTATATTCATCTACCTTGAGAATTTCACCAAAAGGGACTGATATTTTTATCTTAGAAATTTCATTCTCAAGATTGAAAACAGAAACAGATTTTTCAGCTTATTTGGTAGGAAGGACAGCAGGTATATCTTTATTACCTTCAATGACCTTAGGAGCTTTCGTCTTTCCATCAGCAACCTTTGGTGCATCCTTCTTAGGATGTGTCTTGTTTGCAATGATAGGTACATTCTTATTTCTGAGATTATATTTTTTCTGCATCTCAAAAATGGCATGTTGATACCCCTTTAGATAGTTTGATGTTTCTTCTTCATGATTGTTTTCATCTGATTGATCATGTTCTTCCTTAGTAAATAAAATTCCTAACATTTCTTTGTTAAAACAATGGATAGACTCCTCAGGTTCTTCAGGGTCATCTTCTTCATCAACCAAATTCTGCTGAAAAGGAGGTCTCACTGGAGGGTCAGGCTGTTAATTTATATTCTCTCTTGGTCTCTACTGAATCTGAGGTATCCTGAACTGAGGGTTTCTAATTTGAGGTTCATGTTGTGCAGGGGGGGAAGAGGTATGCCAAGGGCTAATCTATCCATCAATTTTTCCTTTGTTTTCATCATTGAATCCAGTTTGTCTTGAGAGGTAGAAGATGAAGGTTTCTCTTCTTCTTTCAACTTACCCTTACCCATTTTTACCTTTTTAGCTGATATCAAATTAACCTCCACCTTCACAGCATCATTTTGCATTTCATAAAGTGTAGGAGATTCTCTTTCTCTCAGCAGTATGGAAAACTCATAGTCGAAAGCTTCAGCATACTCATTTGAGCCAAAGCTTCTGGTGGTTTCAAATGGGTAGGAATAGAATATAACACTTTATTAAAACTTTTTGAAAATTTTTGGACCGTTTCATCAGCAGCTCTCTTCAAGGTATTATACTCAATGAGGGCTTGTACTGAATTAGTTCTATTTCCCCATTTCCTTAAGAAAAAATCTTCAAATTCATTCCAATCATGAATGCTTCCAAGAGTAAGATCTTTATACCACTTCCTAACCTCACCAGTAAAACTTTGAGAAAACAATCTCAATCTAACATCTCCATGATCAACCTCTTCCATGTCTATAAATTTATTAAATTTATCAACATGATCCTCTACTGTAATGTCCTCATCACATCCCCAGGTTTTAATTCTAGCAGCATATTTACTAGGGAGGTCATGTAAAACAGCAGGAAGGACAAGAGGGGCGTATCTATCAGGTGCAGCAGGTGGATTTCCAACCATGGTTAGAGGTACTGTGGTAATTTTAGGAAAGGCAGAAATAGTAGATGACAGACTGCTATGAGGAGGACTACTTGGTCTTTGTAAGCCACTAAAAATTGAGCTCCAGTTGGGAAGAGGTAAACCAGCTTTACTTTTCAACAATACTTTGAAAGGATCAAGCTCCTTCAATTTGTATAAAGACTCATTTTCCAACAACAACTATGAAGCAACAGCTTCCCAGAATTCTTCTTTGTCTTCTTGGGTTACTAGAGCTGAGGTGTCAATTCCTCTCTTATGTAAGTCTAAGATAATTTCAATTAGTTCCTTTCCATTTTCTGATCTAAACAAAACCTTATGAATCTTATCATCAACTCTTTTGTCTTCAGGACTTCTTGATATTTCAGAGGACAAGGATTTCGAAGGAGATGGAGTACCTGGTATTTCAGAACAGCCTTGACTACCTCTTGAAATGGTGTTTGGATTTTCCACAATGGTAGGTGGATCTGGGTCAGGATTACTCCTCATGTATCTCATTCTCGAAGCCACCTTTGAACATATAAACTTCAAATGGAGTCACCAAGGTAGATTTAGCCTCGAAAAACTTTCTGAGCTCCTGCTACCTTCAGAAGTTCAACTTCAAAATCTCGGGAAAGTATAATATTCAGACTCCCGGAAAACACACCAAAATTTTATAACAAAACCAGACCTGATAGGCTACCAATCAAGTTAATCTTATGTAACTGTTTCAGACCAATCTTTTGGCTGAGGCTTAGCCTCCTCAACTTGAGAGGGCTCTCTCAAGGGTTTATGATTTTTGATAAATATTTAGATGGCTAACTCTATATGAGATAAAAATAGATAAATGATGTAAATTGGTTGTAAATCACATTAGCAAGTGTTCATTGGGATTATGGAGTCATGATAGCTTCAGAAAAATCAAGATAATCTACCTAGCATGGAAGTCAAGGCATATTAGAGTTCAAGTCAAGGATTAAACATGTAGAACAGTGAAACACACAGTCAGCTTGTTTATGAAGGAAATCAGAGCATCATTGATTAATTCTGAGTAACATAATCAAACACCACTACAATATGATATTGGAAAGATACCATTAGAACAAGAACATACAAGAACTCCATATGAATCTTGAGTTGTAAAAGTAGAAATTCTCTATTAGACTGAAAATAGTCACTTACATAAAAACCAAAGTCTTTTGCTAACAAATGTCCAACCCTTTCTATTTCAACTTCTTGATCTTCTATAGATCCTTTACATCATGAGATAAACTTCTCCATAACTAGATACATTGAATTCCCATGCTTTGACACCTATTCTAACTATAAAACATGGTATTTATTACAAACACAGTTGTAAAGCTAACATAGAGTCCTATTACAAATAGAATTAGAACTCTTTTGGTTCTACTCAAAAAAATCTTATCTAAACTTAAATACATCATTTTCCACCTATCATTACACTCAGTCAAATTCTGATGATGAGGTTCAACTTGTTATAACCATAATATTGATGATGTTGATCCCCTGTAATCTATGAAACTGTTTCCCTGTTTTTAGGCTTAGGATCCCTTTAGTTTCTTGAGATATTCTAACCACTTCCAACTAATAACTTCGAGGCTAATTGATGTTGGGAACATTATTGGCATATTTCCTAAGTTATCCCTTCATTCCAGCTGTGCGAAACCACCTTGAACTTCTCAAAACCATGAAAACAGACCTGCGCTATGAAAGTAGCACAGTTTCGTAGCACTTTTCGTAGCGCGGTCTTTTTTACCATTTTCCTTCAAAATTTAACTTCATTTCCTTCATATTTACTTTGATATTCACTTGATATATCTTCCTTAGGAATTTCCAATCAAAATTCTTGGTCTTCCCTCCAAAATTTTATAAGAAAAAGGGTGAAAAAGCTGCTACAGCAGTTTCATACCACTTTTCACCCTTTTTGCACTACAGGCACTACGAAACTGTTGTGCAAGTAGTTTTAACCATATTTTCACAAAATTTTAAAACAAAAATGTACCATAGCTCCAGAAAAACTTTTTCTTCATCAAAATCATCAGTCATTTGAACTAAAAACATAATCTTCACAAAATTTTGTCCTCATTTTCCATTTAGAGTTTGTTTTGAATTTTTCATTTTGTACCTTTGCTCTTTAGTTCATCTTGACACTATTTTAACTTTAGCTCCAAATCCTTCACTTAACTTCTTAGCTTCCTGTTACTTTATCTCAAATGAGTTTTTATCACTCTAACAAACCTTGCTTCTTTAATAGCTGGAACTGTCCATGTGAAGAACTGTTGGGCACTGCTTGGGATATTTGACCTAGCAACTGTTTAACCTTCCCAAACATCCTTCAAACTCTTGAATTTTGTCTTTTCAATGCTGTGTTATCTTGCCCTCTTTCTCATCATTTCCATTTCTTTATTTTCTAGCTTTAATCTTTCTTGCCGCAGGTGACACTCTGACATGTGTTCTTTTCCCTTCTCTACCTTGTTGACTGCATGCTCTACTATGGGAGATGAGAGATCAATCACCTTTTCAGGGGCTCTGGTTGCTTCAATAGTTACTTGGGTATCTTTATTGCTTTATTGTAGTTTATTTTCATGTATGGTTAGAGTTTTTATAGCTTGAAAAACAAAAGCTGCATTCTCACCTTCAAAATCCAATTTCTTTGCTGATTTGATTTTTTTTGTTTAGGTTCATTCACTCCAATGAAATCTTCCTACACAATGGGAAATTCTTCTATGTCTATTGCATGCAGTATATCATCCAAGTTTCCTTTCATCATTGGACTGTCCTCTACCATTGAAACAACTTCTTTTTCCTTTGATGCTAATACTTGACTTCTTGTCTTTCTCTGACTCTCTTGCTTATTGGCCACCTATTTTTGTCTTGTATCTTTGACCTTTTCTACTTTATGTTTTGTAGGTGATGGGGTTTTTGTAACAAGCACTGATTTTTTCTCAATTCTATCTTCAACTTGTTTCGTTGGTTTCAACTTCACAAACCTCTTAGCTTTGGTAACCATTAGCTGACTGGATTCTGTTACTAGTGGTGAAGGATTTCCCATGATCTTAGGGTTTCTAGATGGGGTTAGGGTTTCCATTTCAAATCCACTCATAAATAAAAAGGAAGACCAATCTCTATTTATTTTTTTTAGCTCACTTAAAACCAGTAACTTAATCAAACCATGATGAAATAGAGATGTTTCACAGCCATCAGATTTAGCTTGGACTTTTTCAACCATTTTGGAAAGGCTTCTATGTAAATAAAATGGTAAATCTAGTGATATCATTCCTATGAATGCAACAATAGTTTAAAATGATAAGTATAGACTTTATGGTACCTGTCTTCACATGTAAAATATCTTTGTATGTTGAATAGCAGCTTTTCATAGTTATCCTTGATACATCTCTTGGGTATTGCATTGTTCAAATCCATATCTACAAATTCAAGTTTCATAAACTCTTTGCATGGCTCCATGTCAAACTTAAAACCAAGATTGATGTCCCCTTGGTATTTTTGTCATAGCAGCTATGATCTCAGGTGTCACTGGCATGTTTATCATTCCAAATTTGGTAGTGGTTCCACTGAAATGTAGAGAAAACTCTTTGGACACTTGAGTGTGGCAACCCTGTAGCTTTTCACAAAATTTGAGATAGCCAGCCTTGCTAAAAGCCTCCATTACCATTTGATCCTCCATAACAGCATTTGTATTCTTAGGTTCATATCTTAAACAATGTCCCCCTCTATGTATCTTCTTTTCCTCTTCCATATTCCCTGCAAAAAACCTGTTGGTTTCTTAGAAACCTGAAAATCAACCTCACTTGATTTGATGAGGGTTGCCTTTAGATAGAACAACCATAAACTTCTCCTCACTTTTTCAGAGCTTTGATAACATATGTGAAGGTGAATGAAACAATAATGAATCAATTAGGAAAAATATTCGAATTAGGGATGTCACTTCATGACAAAATGATGATTAATTGATACCCTATCATGAATATGATGACTGTAATACAAGTGGGTACAAAAAATCTATTTACTAACTGACTCACCATACTCCTATCATGGAATTCCCCAACTGAAACTGAAAAATCCCGACTTATTTGACACAATAGCTACGAAACCGCGCTTTCGCAGCGCTCACAGTGTAAATTTTGCAATTTTCACTATGAAAGTAGCAGTGCTTTCATATCGCAAAACTAACTTTTTGAACTAACGGAACTATGAAACTGTGGATTTGTGGCTTATTGCAGAAAATGGACCCAAAACTTACATAAATGACCCTTAAACGAAAAATGTGATTTTTTTTACTACGAAATGAACCTACAAAGACCTTATTTGAATTCTAATGATGAAAACTAAACCTATAAAACTATGACATACCCTTAATCATACTAAAATTACTTTCAAAACTATTATACCATGATCAAAACAGAGTTGACATATCATGTTTTGAAAAAAAAAAAAAAAAATTGGGTGATAACAGGGACCATTACCTTTGAGAGGGAGTTAGGTAATCCATTTCTGTTGAAAGATGTTATACATGTTCTAGTTTTGATGAAGAACTTTGTCTCAGTCACAATGTTGGAAGACAAAGTTTATGATGTTGTTTTCAGTAAGGGAAAAGCCTTCCTTCGACATAAAACAACGGGTCAAACCAAGAATATAGGGATTCGAGTTAAGAATATATACAAGCTGGAGGTAGATGGTTGCGTTGCAATGATGGGAAAAGCAGAAGAAGTGGTGAGTTGGGATGAGGGCGAATTATGGTATAGGAGATTAGGCCATCTTCACCATGGCGCTTTGAATATTTTACAGTAGATTTATACTGGATTCCCAAGGGTACTCTTGCGCATTCAGATCAGTGCAAGGGATGTACTGTGGGTAAGTTTGTGAAGACCACCTTTCATGAGAAGGAGAACCATGCTTCGGTGATCCTAGAGAGAATTCACACAGACGTGTGTGGACCTTTCTCGGTTGCTTCAACAGCAAAACACAAGTATTATGTTATATTTGTTGATGACTATTCTCATAGATGTTGGATCTTCTTCATGTAGAAGAAGAGTGAAACATTCTCAAAGTTTTGTGAGTTTAAAGCATTAGTGGAGAAGGATTCTGGGAAGCAAGTGAAGGCTCCATGGAGCAATAATGGTGGTGAATATATCTCGGGAAAATTCAAATACTTTTGTAGCAAAGAAGGAATTTGAAGAGAACTCATAGCGCCTCATAACCCATAGCAGAATGGGGTCACAGAG
Organism: Pinus albicaulis; assembly: GCA_034641835.2. Taxonomy (NCBI): domain Eukaryota; kingdom Viridiplantae; phylum Streptophyta; class Pinopsida; order Pinales; family Pinaceae; genus Pinus; species Pinus albicaulis. The sequence goes on from CM076570.1 coordinate 1,072,389,325, forward strand.
AGGAAGAATAGAACGATCGTGGGTGTTGCACGAGCTATGTTGCATGAGCAGGGCCTACCGATGCACTTGTGGGTGGAAGCATGCAACACTGTGTTTTATGTGCAAAACCGTTGTCCTCATAGATTACTTGGCATGAGTACACCTGAAGAAGCTTTTACTGGTCAGAAGCCTGATATTTCTCATTTGAAGATTTTTGGCTCATATGTTTACATTCATGTGACAAAGGATGCCAGGAAGAAGCTGAAGCCGACTGCAGAAGTTGGGATATTTTTGGGGTACACAGAAACACCCCATAATTATTGTGTGTATTTTCCAGACAGTCGAATGACTGTGGTGCGACGAGATATAAAATTCAATGAGGTGAAGTCCATGAAGTTGTCGCTTGAGAGGGAGCTACACTTGCATGCGGAGGAGGAGCTACTTGTTCCCAAATATGAGCCTCTAGATGTGGATCAGCCAAATGAGGAGATTCATGGAGTGGAGGAGTCCACTCATGTAGAACCAAACATCAGACATGGTAGAAAGCATACCACAAAAGCTGAGAGACTGAAGCTTGATGCGGCACAGAATGTAGGAGTCCCTACATCATAGCACAAATAGAGACAGTCACCTAACCATTTTACTAGATACATGGCTCTTATGAGCAAGTGTGTCATGACAGAGCCATCTTCTTTTGAAGAAGCAGTGCAGGAGCCCACATGGGTAGATGCCATGGTGGAGGAGTATGACTCCATTGTCACAAACAGTGATTGGGAGATTGTTCCAAGGTCGGTAGGTAAATCAGTTGTAGGATAAACATGGATCTACAAGGTAAAGCAAGCTGCTGATGGGAGCCTCGAGAATTATAAGGCAAGATTTGTTGCCCGGGGCTTCTCACAGATCGAGGGGATTGATTATGAAGAAACCTTTGCACCTGTCGCACAGTATTCTTCCACAAGTACCATCCTTGCTCTCTCAGCACAGATGGGTTGGCACATTCATCAAATGGATGTGAAGACTACATTCCTTAACGGGATCATTGAGGAAGAGGTGTACATTGAGCAGCCTGAAGGATTTGAGATCTTCAACAGTGAGTCGCATGTGTGAAGGCTCAAAAGAGCATTGTATGGGCTGAAACAAGCACCTCGTGCTTGGTACACACGGATCGATAGCTATTTCACTGGACTTGGCTTCACCAAGAGTGAGGCGAATGAAAACCTGTATCAAATTGTGGTGGAGGGTAAGCTTTTAATCATTGTTCTTTATGTTGATGATTTAATACTAATGGGTGATGAGCAGTTGATACACTCATGCAAGGCAGATCTTGCAAAGGAGTTTGAGATGAAGGATTTGGACCTCCTTCATTATTTCCTTGGATAGAAAATATGGCAGCGAGAAGGTGAATTGTTTGTGTCTCAAGGCAAGTATGCTCGGGAGATATTTGAGAAGTTTCACATGCAAGGATGCAAGCCTATTGATACTCCTCTTCCAGGAAATTGGATGAAAGAGGATGCTACATCGACAGAGGTAGTGGATGCCACTGTTTATGAACAGTTGGTGGGTTTGCTCATGTATTTAGTTAATACAAGACCGGACATATGCTATACGGTGAACCAGCTTTCACGAGCGATGGTTAAGCCTACCAAGTTCTTTTGGAAGGCAGGCAAGCATTTCCTGAGATATCTCATGGGCACATATGAGTATGTCTTATGGTACAGACAGACAGATGTTATAGCATCATTTTTCACCCTCATGTGATTCATGATTGTCTCTTTGGCCTTGGGCACCCATTCCCACAGACTTGAATAAAGTTCATAAAAAACAGTGTTTGAAATCCCATACGTGGATATGCCCAGACTTTTCCGCGTGTATACACGATTCCAGAGATACTTTTCCACGTATGCCATTAAAATCATTAAAAAATATATAAAAATCCCTATTTTGGAGGCTAGGTTGATGGTTATTCCTGTAGTTCAACCACCCCATCCTGTGGCCAACTATTTCCAACTGATTGAAACTACTTTGAGGGAGTATAAAATCCCCTCATATGCATGGCCTAAGGGAGAGAGGAAAATTATAGATATTATACTCTGTTGGAGCCCGATTCAAGTCTGATTTCCCGTGCCTCCTGCACTTCCCAGATTTTTACAGGAAACCGTTGTTTCCTGGAGATGTTCATCAGCTTATATGTCATCTCGGGTACACAAGTCTTGAAAGAATCCTAGCGAGGCAAGGGTGGGACGGATCTAGATGAAGGTCTTTTCGAAGATCATGGAAGGATTCAGGTGATCTCTCCACCTTTCTATTATTGTACATGTTGTTCGTAATGAAGAAGAACCATCTTGTTCCCAAATTCACGTGTTAATATCTTCTTGCATATGTGAAAAGATTGTTAATTAAACATTTATTATTGTTTATATGATGTTTCACATGGATTATACTGACATTTAGGAAATATATATGCTGTACAACTAGATTTCCGTGCATGTCTCTTCTTGATTTCCAGGTTGAAGAGGGAGAAGAGTTGTTGGGGGTTTGGACCCCGCGGGATCTACATCAAACGTAGGATCTACGGGTGAGTTCTACAATCTGTAATATCTAGTTTTCAGTGTACAAGTTTGATTGTGTGATTTCTTCTTGAATAGCATGCCCCGATCTATGGAGGTTTTTGACCCAATGACCTCTAGGGACTTATTTACCGAAAAATGCATCTAATGAACAAATAAATGAATTTTTTCAGGATGACCATCACTTGGAGGGAACGTGAGCATAGTGCAATTGATAATGAAGTGATGCAAGATCAAAAATCGCTCGATATCCTCTGAAATTGCAGATTGCTAAAATTCTCCAAAATGCCAAATATGAAAAGTAACATCCAGATGCTTGTAAGTGTCAAGATTGGTATATTTTCAGGTACATTTTGATGAAGTTGAGATTGTTCTGGTTTTTTATCCATGATTACTGACCTGTCATGGCAGGTATATGATCTTCACTGACATATAAGCTGATGAACATCTCTAGGAAACAAGGGTTTCATGTAAAAATTTGGGAAGTGCAGGAGGCACGAGAAATCAAACTTGAATCGGGCTCCAACAGAGTATAATATCTATAATTTTCCTCTCTCCCTTAGGCCATGCATATGAGGGGCTTTTATACTCCCTCAAAGTAGTTTCAATCAGTTGGAAACAGTTGGCCACGGGCTGGGGTGGTTGAACTACAAGAAAAACCATCAACCCAGCCTAGAAAATAGGGATTTTTATATATTTTTTAATGATTTTAATGGCATACGCAGAAAAGTATCTCTAGACTCGCATATACACGTGGAAAAGTCTGGGCATATCCGCGTATGGGATTTCAAACACTATTTTTTATGAACTTTATTCAATTTTGTGGGAATGGGTGCCCAAGGCCAAAGAGACAATCATGAATCAGATGAGGGTGAAAAATGATGCTATAACAATGGATGAGGTGAAGTTGCATGGCTTCACGGATGCAGATTGGTTAGGAAACCCAATAGATAGAAAGAGCACATCAGGAGGGTTTTTTAGTATCGGATCTACGACAGTTTCTTGGTACAGCAAGAAAAAAATATCTGTGGCACTCAGTTCAGTGGAAGAAGAATGCATGGCAACAAGTCAAGCTGCATGTGAGGCTATCTGGATGAGGAAGATCCTAGTAGGTTTGTTCGGTTCACATTTAGATCCTACAATGATACATTGCGATAATCAGAGTTGCATTAAACTCTCCATTAATCCTGTGTTTCATGATATATCTAAACATATTGATATCTGGTATCATCGTATCAGAGATTGTGTGCAATGGAATATCATGTTGCTTTAGTACATTCCTACGGAAGATCAGGATGCAGATATTCTGAAGAAGGCGCTCAGCAGGAGAAAATTTGAATACCATAGAGGCAGGATCGGGGTGAAGGATAATCCCTATCTTGTTGAGAGGGAGTGTTGAGATTCAACAAGATGATGAAGCTTAGTTAAAATCAGGCACCTTCACTAAGTGGGCCCGTAGGCTATTTTTAGGTGCAAGTCTATTTTTAGACTATGTCTATTTTTAGACATGGTGATCATATTTTAGAACTTGCAGGATGCTATTTTTGGATGGTTGGTCAAGTTGGAAAAATAGATGAAATTCTATTTTTAGAATTTTGGGCAAAGTCTATTTATAGATCGTCGATCTAAAAATAGATTTGTCGATTATTATTAGCCCTTAATAATAATCAAACTCTAAATATCAAATTATTCTCTTGGAGCACTTTATTTCAGTATACAGATTCGGAAAATCAGCGAGCTGAAGGAATTACGCAATTCCTAGGGTTTAGTGGTGGTTCATGCATGGAGGAATCAGTTAGAACTGAAGTGGAAAAGTTATGACAGAGTTGGAAGAGTAGTTCATGGAGTTGTTATTCAGTTTAACTCAGTTAATGGAGTTAAACTCAATTGAGCTAGTTGTATCTAGTCTAACTGAATGATACACTAGTGAGAGTGGAGTGACTTAATTATTTAATTAATTCACAAATAATAACTCACTAATCAATTGAACAAATACAACAGTTAACTACAGTGCATTTCAGTTCCAGTGGAGACTGAGTGGAGAGGTAGGTGAAAGGGTGAGATGGACTATCTGTTGTGACTATAGTAATGCATTGATTGCATCACACACACATTGGAGTTGCCTATGAGGATTGCGCAATCAAGGCAAGGCCAAATCGAATTCATTCAAGGGTCTTCTTCAGCATGGATTGCGCAGTGGAGGCAGGCTATCAGGTGGCAAGAAATCAATGCATGGATTTGCAGATTTCTTCATGTTAGTGTGTGACGATTGATTGTACTGAGAGCTCGATCTACTAAGCTTTGTATGAGATTGTTACATGATCTCCATGATACATAATATATGATAGTTGGAGTTTTTAGCTTCAGGATTTCCCGTTAAACAACTTTGCTATGTGTGATTGTTTTTATTGCTTCATGTGTTTACAATTGAGTTTAAATTTCCGCAAAAATATTAACAGTGGATGGATTCTGTATTTATCAAGAAGATAAATATTCTTAGATCAGGAGAATCTAGATATATACATGCATATGTTATATAATTTATACATGTACTCCTTGCCATCTTTGAATAAATGGTATTTGTTCTCATGGTGATGAAAGATCGCTTTCCTGTCATATAAGTGAAGACTGCCCAAAACAATACCTGTTATGTCAAGCGGAACCACATCTAATTCAATCGTGTCACAAAATGTGCAGTTATTGCAAACCGCAATATACACTTCTTTGAACCTATAAATTTGCATCCTTACAAATCCAACCAAGTGGATATCGTTTTGGATGTGGAATGGTCTCAATATTAAGTTTCTTGACCAAGTCTTTAGAGATTAAGTTTTCTTCTGACCACTGTTAAACACTGTGTCAATCTTGGTATGTTTGGATATGACCCTCACATGAAACAGTTCAATTCTCGCTTCTTCATTTGGAGCTTGTATGTGACAGTTTGATGTACTAGTATTGGGTTTAGTTTCAATTTCTTTCCCCTTCATGTTCTTCAATCCCATGGCTGTAATTTTAGATTCTTCACTTGAATCCTCTCCTAAATCATGTTGAGTTGTAGTTGTAGTTTTATGCTTCCCTTTGTTGCTGTTATACTTGGGTCTCTTTTCAGGATGTAATTTACAACATTGATTTTGATTATGGCCTTCTCTTGAAAAATGTTTACAAACCACTTTCTCTCCCTGTTTCTTGAAAAATGCATTCTTTTTTCCTTTACATTTTGAGGTTTTTTCTTTGTTTTTCCTCTTAAAAGGTTTGTTCCTACCCTCATCATAAATGTTTTTCCCTCTAGCTTCTAGATGTGTGGCATGAACACATACCTCATCTAGACTTGTGGGGTTAAACATGAGAATATTATGTCTTAGGTAGCTATGTAAAACTCCGATGTACTTGAGAAAAGTATCTTGGCTCTGCAAATATACCCCTAATAAGAGATCTCTTCTCCTAAATTCTTGGGTGTAAACTTGCACACTTTTTCCTTTCAATTGTCTAAATTTTTTCCAGTTCATTATGGCTTTCTGCATATAAGCTAATGGATAAAAATGTTGTTTTATTGAAGTAATGAAATCAGTCCATGATAGGATAATCTTACCATGCTTCTTGATCTCCTCATTTGTCTTGGCTTCCCACAAAACAAGTTTCGCACCTTCCATTCTCAATGAATCTAATTGGATTTTGGTATCATCATCTTGAAGGTTCTGGATTCTCAAATAGACCTCCAATTTCCTAATCCAATTATCAAGATTTTATGCATTGACTTCACCATTAGACAATGGCAATTAAAACTTAACATCAATTTTTAGAAAATGAATTTTACCAGTGTTCTTTGACTTATGTGATTGATGTACTGAAGATGAAGTAGAGGATGATGATGTTGAGGGTGAGGATGGTGACTTTCCACTGCCTCCATTTCCTCCATTGCCCTTCTTTGATTTATCTTCATCATTTTGACCTCCTGATGATCCCTGCCCTTCCTTGTGAATTTTGGATCCTTCCCCTTCTATTTTCTCATTCGTTTCTTGATAAAGGATTCTCACCATCTCATTCATGTCAAGGAATGCTTTCCTGAACACTCTTTCTTCCTTTTTGGGATCCACTTCTTCATGGATTTCTCCTTCCTCTGGAGGCATGCTTAATGTTGATTTTTCTTCTTTACGAGGTGAACTAGGTGGTGGAGAATGTGGCAATCTTTCCCTCCTTTGTTGTGGCTCACTTTGATACCCTCTTGCTTCCACCAATTTTCCTTCTCCTCTCTTGAGCTTGAGCCTAGTAAGCATGTGAAACTTGCAAACAGTTAAACAAATATTTGCACACAAAAACACTAGAGAATAAACTTTAGCTCTTATACCAAACTGATCTGTAAGGATTGTATTAGTTTGTTGTGCTAAGTGTCTTTTCAGTTAATAAACATGTACATATTTGTATCCATTTGTTTTCTTAAGGATTTAGGAATTTAACCATGAAACATAGATGAATTTGTGAATTATAAGCATGAAAATAAGCCTAAATAACATTGAACAGTAGTGTATAACAGATAAATAAAACCACACATAAGATTTACACAGCAGACATGATGAATTATTTCACCCCCCCTGTGCTACATCTGTTGGTCTAGCTCCCAATGGCATGTCCATCTTTCATTATGCTCTAAATTTTGCAAATTCATGTGTTTAAAACACTCCAATGGTTGTTTTCTCTGCACCAATGGCTTTATAATGCTCAAATTAGTCTAGGTAGACTCTTGTTTCACCCAAATTGGTCGAAAATAGATCCTCCGAGCCGTTTTCCCAATATCTCCAACAAAACCTCCACTAAAACTAGAGTACTGCAATCAACTGCAGTTAAAAATATAAAACCTCTGAATTTGGAGGGCGCGCAAAACTTCCCGTCAAGAAAAATAGTAGCATTTAATATCAACAGTTAAGAGGGAGGGGGTGGCCACATGCCAACCCCTGAACCCTGTGGTTATGCTAACCGTCGAGCAGAACCGTCGGAATTATCCGTCGCAACTAACCACGGAATTGTCGTAGCCATGCGACAAGGCTCTTAACTCCGGACTTTAATGCCGCCGAGTTTTAAGGTTTGAAGTAACAAATTATTAACGTAACATGTGACCAACGTTTGGGGTTGTTGGCTAGTTGGAACCTGTGAGTCCCCCCCAATATGCACAATAATTAAAAAAAAAATATGTGTGGCGCCCTATAGGGGAAAGAACCACGTGGTAGCCCAGACGGTTAAAACCTTTATGCACGCGCCCGAGGTTGCAGGATCGAATGCCTTGGACCTCAAAAAAAATTTATTGAACCATACAGGGGACACATGGCAGCCTCAGGGATGGCCACGTGTCACCCGTCCATTGGTCCACAATAAAACTTACAACCACATTGACGAACCAGAATGCACCACTTGGTGAGATATCATTGGCTTGAAAAACAGAATATTCTCAAGAATATTCCCCTTTTTTTCTGACTGTGCACCTACATGCTAACTAGGCATCCCAGTCAAACCTTTCAAAATTTTAGTTGTTTGGGAAATTGATCAGAACGTGATATCTCCCTAATACAACATTAGTTTTTCGAACTTTTCAGGGCACCAGAATGAGAACGACAAGATCTACCCGATCGCTCAGGTTCGGTACAGTTTCAAACACTTTCAATTTTGAGCAAAATTTATGAACTCCTAATCAATTGTTCAATTTTATTTGGCTTGATTTCATGTTTTCAACTCCTAAGGACTTATTTACCTGGTTAACTGTTCAACCTTGATGTTATTTTAGAGCCTCCATTTCTTAGAATCAACTTGGAATTATTCATCCTTCATGTTATTTTAGAGCCTCCATTTCTTGGAATCATCTCATAACATAAGAATTCTTTGCTTTTTGGATAGGCTTACGTGCTTTACTTGATTTTAAAAGTTGAGAATGGTCAACCACTTTTGGGTTCTTTACAACTTGTGCATCCCAATGAGTTTTTGTTGTTGTAGAATATGTGGCTTCTTATTGTTGTCTCCAAGCCTTGAAGTCACATTTACTAGATATGGATCTTCATTCCATGTGTCTCATGTCTTCAACTTCCATTGACTCATTCACCATATTGACTGGTATTTATTGGTTACATCAAAGAGATCATATTAGTTGTTACTATGAAATGCAACATCATATCACATGTACCATAATCATGCTAGAATATCCAGACGTACTCCAGGGGTTCGTTTCAAACCCTAACCTCATAAATATCTATCAAGCCCTAGCTTCTCTTGTTAGAACAGTGCTTGTACTTTAGTCTTCACACTGCATAAATCCATCCTTTAGGAGGTATAATTAGGAGATATATATTCAAAGTTGAAACCCTCATACAATTTTGTTGAGAGATTGTAAACCCTCAACACATTGGAATCTAGAGTCTGGACTTCTATATTCAAATATCATGCATGCATTCTCCCTAGAAAGCATTGAGGTAAGATAGTATGACCATGAAGCATTCAATCCCAACTATTGAGCTTTCCAGATCATGTTAACCATTTCTTCCATTCCAAAGAGAATCTCTCTTCCATTAAGAGGAAAATAAAATATTTGATAAAATGATCTTGCTCAGGAAATAGTGACAACTAAATGGAGTCTGGACTAATCATATTTGGACTTACTTAATTACCTTCCAATGACCTTCTTGTACCTTATTTTTCTTCTCCTTTTGAAGTTGAAAGCTGATGCTATCCATCAATTTCCTCTGTGAACGTTCCCCTCTTGTCTGCATTTGTTATTGAACTTTATCTATTTTGAGGACTTCTTCAACTTTGTTACAAATATCCTTTTCAATTCTCTTGGTTGTCTCTTCATCTACGATCTTTGATTTTTTTGGGTTTGCTGATGATAATTCTTTTCTTTAATCTTTTAACTTCTTCATGTAGTTTTCGAGTATGGTTTCATAATTTGATATTTTTTACCCAGAATATTTTCCTGTTGAATTATCCTTGTCCCTACTGACTTTTCTCACCTTTCATCCTTTTACATTCATAACCTCCTAGCACTTGATTAATCCCTTGCAACTTGAAGAACTGATTCATTTTCTGCAAATATCTTAGTTTTTTTTTTTCTGAAATTTGAATACTTCGTCATTTTTCTTTCCAATTTCCTTCCTACTATTCAATTTAGTCTCTTGTAATTCTTTTAGAATTTTTCAGTACATTATTATCTTGATTATCTATCAAACTTGAGAAAACATTAACCATAAGATTCCTCCTTGATGTCTAACTTTGAAATACAATTTCTTTACAATGATTATCCCAATTTTTACTTACCTTTTTACAGATATTACAATCTATTTCCTCTTTGTAATGCCTTTAAAACCAAATTTGGACACTCTAGAAAAGATCATGCAATTTAAAGTTGGCATGTTGTTTTAGGCTTAACTTTGGGGAATGGTCTCCATATTTACCTTATAATTGAAATATCTCCAATATTGGTACTCAGATTTCTAGGTTATTTCATATGGATATGGTTTCCTTGAAATCACCTCATAATTATTATATCAAGACTTATCTAGAACTACCCTACCCTATTACATGCTATCGGCCATTTCAACAAATGTCTTGTTTCTTCTCTCCGCAATGTCATGATGCTTGGGTGTGTGTGCACATAAAACAGTCTCTATAGTGTATATGCATTCTTACAAAAATTAGCAAGATGATTATAGTGGAACTCCACTCCATTGTTTGATGGAAGGACCTTTATACGTGTACCTTCTTCCTGATATATTGATGCCTTAAAGATATTATTTAAGTGAAAGCATGATATTTATTATAAAAAACTGACCCCACATCTTCCTAGAGAAGTCATCATGGAAAATTAGGTACCTTGCAATAGGAATTAAGGCTTACATTATAGGATTGCAAATATGCACTGGGCAGACCACAATGAGAATTTTGGTTTTTAAACTCCTCTGGTGATCATTTTGTAAGAAGATTTCTGGATTATCCACAGTATTGAGGAACATGTGTCGACGTTTCGAATCCCAACTGGGATCCATCATCAGGACTATTTTAGAATGAAGAAATTTAGAGAAGGGTTTCAGACCATTAATAGAGATCAATTTCTTGAAAAGAGCCGACTAAGTTTTTTTATTTTTATTTCAGTATTTCTATAAATTTTATTTTAATAATTACATTTCTAATTTTAATAAATTTATTATTATTAATTTTTAATATTTCTAATTTTGTTTTCATTCTAATTATGTTTATTTTATTATAATTTACTAATAGGTGGTTTTCATTTTTAGTTTATTATTTCTTATATTATAAACTAACAAATAGAATGTAAATTCAATAGATGGATTAATATTCCATTGACCTTACTAGGAATCCCAACCCTTAGCATCAATCAATTATTTGACTGAGGTACATGGAATTATAACCGTTGATCCCAAAATGTTCTGGTTATATAGTTGTTTGTGTATCTTCTTAAAATTTTAATCTCCTAAAATCGAGGAGCCCACATTTGTTGCATAACTTACATAGTATAGCTACTATTGAGGTAAATAAAATGGTACCCTTCAGTATTATCTCGAAATTATGATCTCTCGACATCATTGAGTTCCCGACTACAGTGCTTATGGTTTTGTGAATGTTAGTTTCACATTTGAATGATAATTTGGCATGTTTGTCACCCATGCAAGTTGGTCTTAGTAAATTGGTTAATTAACTAATAGGAAAAGAGTTTACCTATGATTTGACTTGGTTCTAATTAAATAGAAACATTGGATTTTAAAGAGAACAATCTTATGTACATGATCTAGTTATATTTTACATTGCAATGAATTAGGTAAAAATTTATTTATTTACTTCCACGCTTGTATAGGACTGGTGGCAGATGATATGTTCCATTAGCAAGTGACAATTATGGGACCTCCTGACAGTCCATATGGTGGGGGTGTGTTTCTGGTGACAATTCATTTTCCACCTGATTATCCATTCAAGCCACCTAAGGTGTATTTATTATTCATCATGTTTAGTGAGTGCATACTATGAACTTCCTCCAATATCCTCTAATTTTTTTATTTTTGCTGAGTTTTGACTGAAAATAATTGATATTTCCTGCATTTAAAATCCAAAAAATTTACTCCTGAAAATATTTGTTGATTATCTAAGGCATCTTACCCTAGTGGTTTAGCTTGAGTGGTTGGATGTTGTGAATTTGCAGTAGGTTGTGGGGTCAAGTCCTTTGGGTGGCTTCCTCTGTGAATATTATGGGTCTTACTCATGTCCCCTCCAATTTGGGTTGCCAAAAATATAACTGGACAGTTTACCCTAGGTACCATCCTCAAAATAATGAGAAATGTTGGATGGGTGTCCATGGAATGTGCATTCGATTGGCAACAAAAAATATTGTAGCCCTCTAACCCATCTATCTGTTTTCATTTTTATGATGTTTGATATATAATAAAATAGTTGTTTGATGGGTATTTGACTACATTAAAGGATAAATGTTATTTTTTTGTTCTATTCATCTTATATTCATCAGATGAGGAATTCTCCCTTTAAATGTTGACATTCAATAAAATAGCAGTCAAGAATTATTGCATGGTTTTATACATTGATTCAGAGTACTAAAAAATGAATGTATGCATGATTGGCATAAAGACACTGATTTAGTAGTACCATATCAAAGTGGAAATTATTATGGATATTGAAAACACACATCTATGACATTGTTAGATTAATTTTTCTAGGGTTCAAAGGAATAGTGTGTTCAATATGTGGGCTGGAGACTCGATCTGACTTAAAATGAAACATATTTTGTGGGCTGGAGACTCCCATGTGACTTCAAATGAAGCATATTTTGTGGGTGTTGTGTCAAAAAAATATATATGATGCACATACCCTATCCTTCTAAAAACTCTCATCAAAAATATAACACATCCTCCAACAAACTGTTGGTCTACTCTTGTCCTTGGGGTATGTGCATGTGTAGGACTAGTTAGGGCACACAACAAGAACCCAAACCCTCTATCGAAATAATGTGTTTCCCTTCTAGATTGTTTCCTTCATTTGATGTCCTTATCAATCCCTTTCTTTCATTTCCATGGACCTTGGGCACCTCCACAAGGCCTTCTTTAGCTCACATATTCATTAGAGCCTTGAAATATGTCTCCTAAAAGAGTTAGTACCCTCGTTCTTCCTGCGTAAGGTTGGAGATGATGCAGCTATGAAAGAGGAGCCTTCCCAGCCCTCTTAGCCCACACAAACAACCCTCCACAACTCATTGTAAATACAAATTCCTCTGTAGCCCAAAACAGATACTAAACACATAATAAAATATGCACAGAACAACCCTTACCTCCCTTGTGCTCGCGGCCTAGATCAACAATGGAACCCGCATCCAATAATGTCTTGTCCTTGTCCTTTTAGCCTGATTCTTGTTTGCCTTTGGACCTTAACCATCTGCAGCATGTTTCCACATTGATTCTGCACCAAAAAAAGTGAAAGGGTCCTCCAAATTTTCCATCCTTGCCTCCTCGCTAGTTTTCCACAAATATGCTCTAAATCAGAGGTTTCTTAATGCGTTTCTCACTTGGATAGGTAAGAAATGAGGCTCCTCTTCATTCCTTTATATAGGATACTTAGGCTAACATCAAGCCCTTCAAAGGGGTCTTCTACAAGTGAAGTCAACTTGTTTCCTTAGGACAATTAGCCCACATAACCTTAGAAAATTCATAACCTTCTAACAACAACTCGGATTTTGACGATTCTTGATGCGTTGGAATCGCATCGTCAAGCACTATCATCATATAGTGATGCTACCTTTGAGGCTAGACTCCTATAAGCCTACACAATCTCCATTGATCATCCACGCAAGTTGTTTTAGGGAAATACAAACCTATGGATAAGTATGCTTTCCCTAAGTGGGTGGTTCACTTAGAACAACAGAAAGAAATATATCTGATATTTTCCTTAATGTGAATAAATAAAGGGAGAGAAACCTACTTGTAATCAGTTCACTTTCCCTCGCCTCCCTTCTTCTCTTCCGTCACTCTCAATCCAACTTAACTCACTTGATTGATACCTTCCATGGAAAACAAAAGACATAAAACAACATAAAGGCAATATGATCTATTCAAATTAAAAAAAAATTGAATCAATTAAACTCATTAATACACATATAAAATCATTGACATGTGCATTAGGAAATGAAAAAATTGTTTTATTATGAAGTAGAAGGAAGAGTACAACCAGTTGATCAATTCATTGTCACTCATCTAGCTTGAGTCTCATCCTCATCACATCTGGCATTAACAATCTAGCGACATCACAGTACATGCACACACCTTCAAGAGTTGATATCCAACAATATTAACTCTACTTAACACAAATTCTTTCTCTCCTCTACATTATGTTCAGTGCTCTACTTATAAGTAGATGAAGGTAGTTTGAAATAAATGAATCAATGAATGGTTTTCCTAAAAATGTATGAAGAGGTTTCCTTGTTCATGGGAGTAGGAGGATAAGAGGTTTAATAACTTCATGGATTCTAAATTCGAGGCTATCAGATGAGGTGAGAGCTGGAAAAACTTCTAGAAGTCACAAGAAGTCGGGGAGATTCTTGGAATCCACTCAAAAATTAGCTCCCAGACGACCAACACACTCCAAAGTGGGCCTATATCCTCTACAACGTAGCCTTGCATGGGAGTAGATGCTCTGAAAAGTAGTTAAAGTTGTCTAGGGGTGCGTTGATAGCTTCATAGGGCACTTCAACTGGCATTTAAGTCGTGAAACTTTCGTGAAGGAAGACCATCAATGTGATGACTTGTTTAGGGCATGTAGCAACCAATTTAGAGTATGATAGACCCTAATGAATACTAATATGTGTCTTGGGATGATGCCCAAATCGACTGGTAATAGTTTTCCCCTAAAGCATGAAGCCAAAAATGAAATTTTGAATGATTTGATTTACGACGTGATGAGGAGGGACTGAAGCGAACAACGACCAACATCAATTACAATACATTACATCATGATATATTTTCATCTTGTACATGAATTTTTTAGGGAGGCATATCCCATACTCAGCACATAAACTATCATAAATTCAGAAAGTCTTCTATAGATATAGACCAATGATAGGATGACTATCTAAATAATGACCATCGTATGGATGATTTGGTACTTCTCCTAAAATCACATCTCGAATGGATGAAACTAGATCAGGGGTCTTCTATCTCGTTCACTCGATCGCTTAAAGTACGATTCTAAACATATGAATATGTGATCTGAAGTCAAACATGGGAAGACACCATCTAATTACCAGCCAATGATGTGAGTCGTTAACAGGCACAAGAGAAACCATCATTGATGATAATGGCTCTCAAAGGTACTACACTACATTCTGCATGGTGTGATTAGATGATTTGATGTCGAATACCATACAAAGTCTTTCGATAGAAGGCCTGTGATGTCAACCTGTCACCAGAAGAAAGAAAACTGTTGTTGACGTAAGCAAGCTCCAAGTTACTGAAAGGTTCTTTCTAAGTCAACTTCCTGGATGATGTGCTAATGTCGACAGGAAGCGACTTGTCGCAAGAGGGAATTGATGCTTCCCTCACCAACGACATGAAATGGGAGTAATGATTTTGGAGACAGAATGTGACTGATGAAGAAATGTCAGGGATGGTGCCATAAAATGAAGGTTTATGAGTATTGCAAAGGATGAGGAATAACTGAGTGACTTCTCTTGAACATATCGGCAACACTGAATGAATTGGCAGCATTTGACCCAAAACCGAAGTGATGGATGGTATGATAGACCATCAAGTAGATTACCCACCCCAAAGATCATGGAGATGAAGTGAATAAGTACCATGTTCAAGAGAGACTTGCTACCATAAAGTGTTTTATCCCTTTCCCAATTTTCCCCAGTCATTGCTGACCAGTACCTCTTTATTTTTTAAAAATATTGAGGAGGATAACATATGCTTGATATATAATTCCACCCTTCGGGTGAATCCATCGCTATTTGATGCTTTAACGATTCTATCAAAGGTGAAACTTGACCTTGTCATAATGGACAAGTCTATCGCTATTTGATGTTTTAATGAGTCTAACGACAATGAGAAATTAGTCCTTTTTCATGTTTAGAGAGTTTGAAAAAGGGACTAAAAGAAAAATCCACAAGTTATGTTTCGTATAATAGTCCCTCATATCTAAAAAAGCATAAAATAATACCTTAGAGTACCTCCTAGCCATGTTCGACTAGGGTTTTCCTTTTTCGTAATCATAATCTATCTCAGTCCGGAAAAGGGTTAAACTTATACTGAGTAGATGTCGATTCAATCCCTTTAACGAGCTCGAGAGGACTAGCGCTCAGCAATATTTTCATATTTAGAGAGTCTGAAAAAGATCTGAAAGAGAACTCTAAGGGGGTTCTTTTTTCACATTTAACAAAGTTGCTCAAAAAAGATATAAAAGTGCGCTTTGAATTCTTTTTTCATGTTTAAAAAATCTCGAAAAAAGAGGATAAAAGTATGCTTTGAATTCCTTTTTCATGTTTAATAAATCTTGAAAAATAGATAAAAATGTGCTTTGTGGTCAATATCGCATTTCACGATCATGCACGACTAACTCACTATAATCAGTTGCAAACCTACTCAAAGAAACATCAAATGGATTAACAATACCTCTTTAAAATAGCTTAAATGGGTAAAAATCATATTCGATTCATTAAATTTGCATAAATTAATCAAAAATACTATTAAATTAATAAATTACCAAGTCATTTTTACCATTTCACCTTTAACATTTGGATTTTAGTGCTCTAAGCATGTTTTACCCTCAAACTTCAGTAGCTGATTACAACAGATTTTGTGGATTATTTCTCGTGATGTCCAGACCAGGTAAAATATCTTACCCTCCTCGTTCTATTGAATGCATTCTTTTCCAGTTTCATGCACATTTTTAAGGGTTTTGGGCCCCTAGGGTAAATATACAATGCCCTAGGGCCAGCGCACCCTTGAATGTCGAAAAGTGCATAGAAGAGAGGCTGGAAAGAGGCCTAGTTCCTCTGCAATGCTCTTTCTCTCACTTAGGGGTGCGTTGGACACAATTCAGAAAGTTGTATCTTTGTTTCTGCCCAAAATATTCCCAGTTTTTTGCATGAAATGGATCCTAACTTAGCCTGTGGTTTGATTTCAGACTTTCATTAGATCATAATGTCAATTACATGGCGAGAAACAGAAAATGAAGAACAGGATATGGTTGCCCTAAATGATCCTAGCACTGTGAGAGCCCTCAGAGATTGTGGGTCTCTTAAGTACTTTCGACTGTTAAGGATGAGGCAACACATGGAAATATTGTAGTTCTTGATCTATTTATGGGACCCGGAAATTCAGGCATTTCACATTGGGGACAAAGTGCTCCAAATATTGGTTGATGACTTTTACCTTCTCACAAGTTTGTCGATACATGGTGCCCCCATTTCACTTGCGAGCTCTGCACATGGTGGTGAAACTGTGAAGGACTACATCTGATAGTTTTGTCGACCAGGAAGTGAGCCTAGTAAATATGGAAAGATAAATATCAAATATGTGTGTGATATGCCTTTGTGCACTCTCCTATTCACTATCGCAAAACTATCTGGTAGTGTGACACTACATGTCGCAAATAGATCATACATGATGTATGTGCTTGAGTGTCTCGATCCAACCGTGTTCAACTGGGCTAAAGCAGTTCTCCTTCATATTAAAGAAAAATTGACCAAGGTAAAATGTGGTAAGACCAAAAATTTTAGTTATGGGTCTATTTTGATCACTTTGGTTTTGGAGAGAGTTCCATTGATGTAGCCATAGCATGTGATGTTGGGATTAGCTAGTCCTAGAGATCCACAAATGCAGCGGTGGCTCGAGCTGATGGCTAGACATGTTGGTCAGTCATCGATCTCATTTTCCACTGCATTCTTCAGTTGGCTCCAAAGACAGAATATATTCCTTGAGGAGCATCCATATGCAGGGATGGATTTCCGTGGAGATCCAGATTCTATTTTACCCACCGGCGCTCAATGGGGTGCTATAGGTAAAATTTTGACCATGTTTTTTTAATTTTTTGGGGTTTTTTACATATTTTTGTGTTTTTTTATGTTTCCAAGACTAAACTAAAAATGTTTTATATATGCATATGTAGGTATTTTTCGACCATTGGTTCATTCTCATTAGGGAGGAGAACCAGTAGAGAGGACTGTCAGAAGAGTAGTCCTATAGGATTTGGATTTAACTGAGACTCTTGCTGAGTTGCAGCAACATGCTGAGGGGTTGACTCTTGGGACACCAAATGTCTCGATCGAGGAGTTACCTATGAGGCTGTAGCACCATACCATTGGTGTTCCTAGCCATTGGATGAGGTTGTTGCACATGATAGCCCAAGCAGTGACCTGCTATCATGAGGATCACTAGTTTTACTTAGATCATGTTATGTCTATATAAATTTTGAGGTCAAGTGACCAATGTGTCTTGGACACAATTTTGTAAAAAAATTGATATAAATCTATTTTACTTTAGATACAAAGCTCAGAAGATCTTCATTTTTTGGTGAAAAATGAAGACTGTGGAGATTTTGAGCTTTGTATCTAAAGATCTACACCATAGAAACCTACAATCTATCATCTATTTTACTTTTAGTTTTTTTCCTATGATTATGTGAAATCCTATTCAATTGTATGATGTGAATTAAAAAATTATCTTTACATATGTTACAAATGTCTATTAAACACATAATTCGCCATTGAATCAACCAGAGCGTTAAAGTTTCTGGAAATATGTTGATATTGAATGTAATAAAAATGTCTTTCCAAAATATGAACTCTAAGGAACATGTGATGAATTGTTGGATTTTGGACAGTATAGATGCCATTAAGTTGTAGTACAACAAGTTTTGAGTCCAACCTGATGATGATGTGGCGAATGCCAAGTGAAATGGCATCATGGAATAGATTAATAAATCCGCTATACCCAGTGATATTTTTGGTCGATTGACTAATACAAATCCCTTGGAAACTCACTAAATCGCCACTTGGAGCAAAGATGGCCCATGTTGCAGAGGATAAATTCTGAGTACCATGAATATCACCATAAATATATCCAACAAATGTTTCTAAATATTCTGACATCTGCAAAAAATGCAAAGTGGATTATTAACCACATGAAAATTTCTAAAAGGAACACTGCTACACACACGCAATCAAAGCATATAATACAGTTTTTACTACGCAAAATCAGGCATAGTGACATTTAAGATACATCCCATTTCGAGGTTGTGACATTGGAATCCCATCATAAATTACCAACTCGTAGGTACCCTTAGCCAGAATGCGCTTGAAAATGTAGGGGTCATGCCATAATGGTTCAAATTTCCCTGTTCCTATCTTATCAGCTTCCTAATCATAAAGCAAGACCAGGTCTCCTTCAGATAAGGTGTGAGGCTCGACATTGTAGTCGTATTGTGCCTTAATTTGTCTCTTATGTGCTTCGTTGGCCAATGCGGCTTCCCGATGCATTTTATCTAGATGCACGAGATCCAAAAGACATGCCTCTTCTATAGAAGTGTTAGGTAGCAGGTTAATCGTGATTTTTAACGATGGTATTTCACATTGTATTGATAAGATAGTTTCCAGACCATAAACCAACTGAAAGGGGGTAAATATGGTCGCATTTCTTGTTGATCAGTAGTTGTCATTGATGTCAACCCAAGCAGCACTAGGGGCAAACCTAATATTGCATGGGAATTTTGACCTGCCAAATTAATATATTCTGGGTCAATAATGCTTTTGATGGTTTCTACTTATCGAGATGTTTCCGTTGATATATGGCACGCCATGTAATTCTTCACGGTTTGAGAGATATTCATGTTTGAAATTTGTACCCCAATTAGTGGGCTAAAACCCCATGGGGTTGGGGCATGGGTCATTGAAAATTCATAATTAATATTTTTTAAGCTCCTAAAATCCCTCCCACATTCACTGGTTGAAGCCCCTCTCAACTTAAGCATTCATATATATTGTGATCTTCATTTCCTCCTTATGCAAGGGATTCGGCCATCTGAAACAGGTCATCTTGGAATTTTCACTCTAATTTTTTTTCTACGAAGGTTCAGAAGTGGAAATGTTTATGAGGTGAAGCTGAAATCCTGAGGAAGCTTCAGTAAAAATTTCAAATCAAGATGCAAAATATTTTCAGAGATATGATCTGTGTAAGTCAAGGTTTTTGCAAGCTCCTGAAATTCATCTCAAAGAAGTGACCTTGGTAAATTCGTCATAACTCTCTCTCTGAGTATTGGATTGGAATGCCGTATAAAGTGACAGATATTGAACAGTATTTAATTTTCGCTCTATCAATTTTAGAAACAAATGAAGAAACAGTGATACGTGTCACGCCGTACAAGTTCGCTCTGCTGAAACATTCCATAATTAGGTCATTGTGAGAGATTGGGTATAACTCTCTCTTAAAGAATCCAAATTGGATCAGACCTATGGAATTGGAAATATGACTCAAAGGAATACTACAAGACCTAAAATCAGATATTGAGGATCTGAAATGACAGAGATACACCAGATTCAATATCGAGCGCCTAGAAGGAAAGAAAAATCTAGATCATGTGTTGTCAAGGGTTGCAAAGGACCAGACTTTCTACGGAAGAAAAGCAAAGCAAGGTGCAGCAGAGGGTAGCATGAAAATATTAGCAACAAAGGTGCATAATAGCAACAATAATTTCATCATATGAAGTCTTCAAGTAGGCGGCACTGCATACAATCATTGTAAAGGTATCATTGTACTTAGTCATTGTAAATACATTATTGTAAAAATTGTACTAGTGTCTATCTGCCAAGGGTTGAAGAGGCAGTGTTGGGAGGTCTAGGATCATCATTAGGTGGTTGTGTCAAAGTTGGGGTTATGGTCTAGTATGTCTTCTTCTTCTGCATCATTCTATATCATTGTAAAGTGGACCATTTTCCTAGGTACGAGTCATTCCTCTTTTATTCTTCTATAGGGTGGTAGGGTGGTGCTAGGGTGAGTTGTAGCTCATTGGGTGTTGATGCATCCGTTCGGTGACTGCGAAGAATATCGGCCATTGGAGGCGTCCATCCGATGGGAGCTAGAGAAGAATTCTTTTCTAGATTCTAGGAAGTTGGAGCTTTATTTTCAATTGGAGTTGAATATTAAAGAATTATTAGAAAAGCATTAGGTGGATTTTGTCCCAGAGTGGGTTTCCACCTTAAAATCTATGTGAGTTTGTGTTCCTCTTGTTTGCTGTTATCATTGTACAAAAACTGATAATAATTGAATATTAACTAATGCTCTAATTGTAAGAAATACTGATTCACACCCCCCCCCCCCCACCTTAGTATTTCCAACAATTGGTATCAGAGCTTGGTTCCTTCAATAGCAGTTTAACAGCTGGAAGGAGGTCATGGAGCATACCAAGAATGGTGTACCTCTATTCAATGAAAATAATTATGCTCTTTGGAAAGGAAGAATGGAGGTCTATCTCTTGGCGCAAGGTTACGAAGTATGGGACACTGTTCAAAATGGATTTACATCAACCGCGGATGAACAAGGTAAGAAGAACTTGGTAAATGATGCAAAAGAAAAGAATATTATTATCAGTGGACTTATTGAATCTGCTTATCATAAGGTGTTGGGTTGTAAAACCGCCAAAAATGTATGGGACAAGCTTGAGAATATATATGCGGGTGACTCAAATGTCAAAGAAGCAAAGCTTCAAATCTATAGAGAAAAATTTGAGCAACTCAGAATGAAAGAAGATTGCAACATTGCTGCATACTTCCAATACGTTGATGAAATAACCAATACTCTAGAAGGATTGGGAGAGCCAATTGACGAGAAGACTATTATACGGAAGATTCTTAGAACGTTACCAGGGAGATTCAACCCAAAGGTATCGGTCTTAGAATACAGTGCAAATCTAGACAAACTTAGCAAGGAAGAATTACATGGAGTTCTCATAGCATATGAAATGAGACTTGATAAAGAAAAGGGTACTTCAAATCTAGAAACTACGTTTTTTTCATCTAAGCAAACCAATAAGGACAAACAACCTTCAATTGAAATGACTTGCACCTACAAGTGTGAAGAAAAGGGAGATGATGGAGAAGGTATTTCAGATGAAGAATATGCTTACTTTACAAGAAAACTAAAACCTGGTAAGGGAAAATTCAAAGGTAAACTTCCATTGATATGTTTCAGTTGTGGTGAGGTTGGGCATTTCGTAGCAAAATTTCCAAACAAAAGTGATGGAAACTCAAAAGGAAAGAAAGGCTTTAAGAAATTCAACAAGCAAGGAAAAAATAAAGGATCCAAAAGGAACTTTCTCTCTAATGAAGATAGCTCCTCATCTGATGAAGAAAGTGACAGAAAAGAAGAAGCCAATGAAAAAGTATTGTTTATGGCCAAGCACAATAAATAAGAAGTATCAAACAATGAATAAGAAGGGATGAACATAGAATAATTTTATGAGTAGGCAATCAAGCTTATAAAAGAGCTCAATGCTGAGAAGATCCATTCCAACACTCTTGAAGAACAAGTTCAAGGTCTCAAAATTGAGGTTTAAGAACACAAATGTATTTAAGAGTCACTTCAAAAGAAGTTGGAAGAAAGCAACCAAGAAAGGGAAGCATTAGAAGCCGAAGTAGTCTCGCTGCGTAAGGAAGTGAAGAAGGGAAAAATTGTCTAAAACTATGCGAACAACTCAAGGGCATTGGAAGAACTCATCAACAATCAACGATCTTACAATGATAGAACTGGCCTCGGTTACAAAGAAGAGGAAGCAGGACCTTCTACAACAAAATACAATGAACCTATGAGATCTGACATACATGAAGACTTAATTGGACAAGATTCGCAAGCACATCCTTGGAAGACGATTCCTTGACGAAGATTTTCATCCAGGTACCAACATATTTATCATGGCTATTGTTATTCATGTGGAAAATTTGGTCATAAAGCTGTAGAATGTTGCATGTACCCTATGAACCAATACAATTCCAAGAGATTCTTCAAATATGAACCTCCTAGGGCTCAACGAAACATCAATAGATTTGAAAATTTAAGAAATAATATGGAATGTTACAAATTTCAGAACTTTGGACACATAGCCAAAGACTGCAGACTTGAAAATCCTCCAGAAGAATCTTCGAAGCCACAGAATGAACAAACCTAGAAGAAGAAGAAGACTGATAATTGTGCTCTCGCTCTCAAGGCTCAAAAAAGGAAAGATATGTGGTATGTTGACAGCGGTTGCTCAACACATATGACTGGAGATAGAAGGAAATTTGTATCTCTGAAAGAGAAGAAGGATGGAACGATATCCTTTGGAAATGATGGATCTTCAAATGTTATAGGATCAGGTACCGTCACTCTCAGAAGCAAAGATGTTATAGCCAAGAATGTTCTATTGGTCGAAAACATGAATCACAATCTGCTCAGTGTTGGACAAATGTGTGATCAAGAACACAATGCTATTCAACTCCATAAAATGTGAAATCAGGAAAGGTAGGTATGGTAAAATTGTGGCTATAGAAAGTCGAGCTCCAAACGACATATATGTTCTAGATGAAGCAACTAAAGCATGTCTACTAGCTAAAGAAGATGAAAGTTGGTTATGGCACAAACGAATGGGTCACATAAACTTTGACAATCTTGTCAAGATAAGCAAAAAGGAAGCAGTACGAGAAATGTCGAAAATATCAAAACCTTCCAACACACTATGTGAGGCATGTTGGCATGGCAAGCAGTCAAAAGTCCAATTTAAAACAAAAGAACACTTTTCATCACATCCATTGGAATTGATACATACTGATCTATGTGGTCCTGTGAGAACAAAAGGTTTAGACGGAGAATTATATTTCATGTTGATGATAGATGACTATACCAGGATGACAACCGTCAGTTTCCTAAAGAAAAAATCTGAAGCATTTGAGTGCTTTAAGATCTACAAGGAGTTGGTTGAAAATGAAACTAATTTGAAAATAAAGTGTTTAAGATCAGATCATGGTGGAGAATTCACTTCCAAATTATTTCAACAATATTGTGACGAAAATGGAATAAAAAGGCAATTTTTAACAGCATGAACACCTCAGCAAAATGGAGTTGCTGAAAGAAAGAATAGAACTGTACAGGAAATGGGTAGAACAATGTTGAAGAACTCAAAATTGGATGAAAAATTCTGGGTTCAAGCAATTGATAGAGCAATCTTCATTATCAACCGAAGTCTTCTCAGAAATAATTGCAGCAAGACTCCATATGAATTATGGAAAGGAAAACCAACCAATGTAAAATATTTCAGAATCTTCGGAAGCAAATGTTATATCAAAAGAGAAGATCAAAATTTGGGTAAGTTTGAATCACGTGTTGATGAAGGTATCTTTGTTGGTTACTCACGCAAAAGAAATGCCTATAAATGCTATAATCTAAGATGAAAATAGATAGTGGAGAGCATAAATGTTACATTTGACGAAGACGATGTTCTAGCGAGTAATGATGAGGATCTAGAATCTTTGAAACTTGAGATAGGGGCTGAAAAGGACACAGATAAAATTGTAGAACAAGAAGCAACTATCAACGAGGAAAAAGTAAACAATGATCATCAAGATATACCAGAACAACAACAAGAAGCTCCTCCAAGGAGAACAAAAGAGTGGATTCAAAAGAGCCATCCATCAAATCAAATCATTGGTGACATAAATGAAGGTCGACAGCTTCGTTCATCACAACAAGCTCACGTTGCTTTTCTAGCAACCTTTGAGCCTAGTAGTTTTGAGGAAGCCAGCCAAAATGAACATTGGGTAGCAGCTATGAATGAAGAATTAGATCAAATTGAGAAGAATAACACCTGGGAATTAGTTCCATGACCAAAAGATAAAAATTTAATTGGGACTAAATGGGTGTTTAGGAACAAATTGAATGAAGATGGGCAGGTTACCAGAAACAAAGCAAGATTGGTTTGCAAAGGCTATGCACAAGTGGAAGGAATTGATTTCGACGAAACATTTGCACCAGTTGCTAGAATGGAAGCCATCTGAATGTTTCTCGCCTATGCATGTTCAAGAAAAATCAAAGTCTACCAAATGGTTGTTAAGTCAGCATTTATAAATGGAGAATTAGAAGAAGAAGTTTACATCGAGCAACCTGAAGGTTTTCTGCTATCACAAAAAGAAAACTATGGCTGTAGGTTAAAGAAGGCTCTATATGGTCTCAAGCAGGCTCCCAGAACATGGTATGCTCATCTTGATGGATATCTACGTCAACTAGGGTTCAATAAAGGTACTGTTGATAGCAATCTTTATGTACAAATAGATAAAGATAATCTAACAATTGTTGAGGCATATGTGGATGATATAATATTTGGTAGCAATGATGATCGACTAATTTTCTACAAATATGCAAAGTGAGTTTGAGATGTCTTTACTTGGTGAGCTGACATACTTCTTAGGGCTTCAAATATCTCAGCAAGAGAAAGGAATATTTATATGTCAAGACAAGTACATCAAGGAAATGCTCAAGAAATTCAAAATGGAAGATTGCAAACCCATCCTTACTCCAATGGTAACAGGTTGCAAATTGAGCATAGACGACTCATCTAAGGATGTGGATCAGAATTTGTACAGATCTATGATTGGTAGTCTTCTATATGTAACAGCCTCTCGGCCAGATGTTATGCAAGCAGTTGGACAAGTAGCAAGATTCCAAGCAGCACCAAAAGAATCACATATTATTGTCGTCAAAAGAATTCTTCGATATCTAAAGCGCACATAAGAATATGGCTTGTGGTATCCCAAGGGTAACAATCTCATTATTCAAGCCTTTACAGATGCAGATTGGGCAGGAAGCATTGATGATCATAAAAGTACTAGTGGAGCAGCATTCTATCTAGGTGGTTTTCTCATATCATGGTTGAGCAAAAAGCAAACTTCAATCTCGTTATCTACAGCGGAAGCAGAATACATTGCAGCAGCATCATGTTGTACTCAAGTCCTTTGGATGAAACAAACTTTGCAAGATCTTCAAGTACAATTCAATGAGCCTATTCCCATATTCTGTGACAACACTAGTGCCATCAGCATCTCCAAGAATCCTGTCATGCATTCAAAAACAAAACACATTCCAATCAAATATCATTTTGTTAGAGAACAAGTTCCTGAAAAGAATATCAAACTTGAGTATGTTTGTACAAAAGAAAAAATTGTTGATATCTTCACTAAACCTTTACCTCGTGAAGCATTTGAATATCTACGTCAAAAGCTTGGGATCTCCCAATTTCTCATTATATTTTCCTTTTTCAAGAATATAAAGTGGGAGTGGAAGTGTGTACAGGTCTGCAGGACGATTGTGTGTCAGCGGGAGTGGAAGTGTGTACAGGTCCATAGGATGGTTGTGTTTTAGGGGGAGTTACCCTTTGCCATTGATGTCAAAGGGGGAAGGTATGTTGTAGGAAGAGGTTTCATGATCACAGGGGGAGTACTCATGTTGTCATCAATGCCAAAGGGGGAGATTGTTGATCAGCAGTTGTCATTGATGTCAACCCAAGCAGCACTAGGGGCTAACCCAATATTTCATGGGAATTTTGACCTACCAAATTAATATATTCTGGTTCAATAATTCTTTTTATGTTTTCTACTTGTCGAGATGTTTCCGTTGATATATGGCACGCCATGTAATTCTTCACGGTTTGAGAGATATTCATGTTTGAAGTTTGTACCCCAATTAGTGGGCTAAAACCCCATGGGGTTGGGGCATGGGTCATTGAAAATTCATAATTAATATTTTTTAAGCTCCTAAAATCCCTCCCACGTTCACTTGTTGAAGCCCCTCTCAACTTAAGGATTCATATATATTGTGATCTTCATTTCCTCC
This sequence comes from Pinus albicaulis, assembly GCA_034641835.2. NCBI lineage: Eukaryota > Viridiplantae > Streptophyta > Pinopsida > Pinales > Pinaceae > Pinus > Pinus albicaulis. The sequence goes on from CM076570.1 coordinate 1,072,415,771, forward strand.
TTATGCAAGGGATTCGGCCATCTGAAACAGGTCATCTTGGAATTTTCGCTCTAACTTTTTTTCTACAAAGGTTCAAAAGCGGAAATTTTTATGAGGTGAAGCCGAAATCCGGAGGAAGTTGCAGTAAAAATTTCAGATCAATATGCGCAATATTTTCGGAGATATGATCTGTGTAAGTCAGGGTTTTTGCAGGCTCCTGAAATTCATCTCAAAGAAGTGACCTTGGTAAATTCGTCATAACTATCTCTCTGAGTATCGGATTGGAATTCTGTAAAAAGTGACAGATAGTGCACATTCTTTAATTTTCTCTCTATCAATTTGAGAATCAAATGAACAAACAGTGATACATTTCACGCCGTACAAGTTCGCTCTGCTAAAACAATCCATAATTAGGGAATTGTGAGAGATTGGGTATAACTCTCTCTTAAAGAATCCAAATTGGATTATACCTATGGCATTGGAAAGATGACTCAGAGGAATACTACAAGACTGAAAATCAGATATTGAGGATCTGAAATATCAGAGATACACCAGATTCAATATCGAGCTCCTAAAAGGCAAGAAAAAGCTAGATCATGTGTTGTCAAGGGTTGCAAAGGACCAAACTTTCTACGGAAGAAAAGAAAAGCAAGATGCAGCAGAAGGTAGCATGACAAGAGAAGCAACAAAGGTGCATAGCAGCAGCAATAATTTCATCATATGAAGTCTTCAAGTGGGCGGCACTGCATACAATCATTGTAAAGGTATCATTGTACTTATTCATTGTAAATACATTATTGTACAAATTGTACTAGTATCTATCTACCAAGGGTTGAAGTGGAAGTTTTGGGAGGTCTAGGATCATCATTAGGTGGTTGTGTCAAAGTTGGGGTTATGTTCTAGTATATCTTCTTCTTCTACATCATTCTATATCATTGTAAAGTGGACCATTTTCCCTGGTACGGGAGTCCATTCCTCTTTTATTCTTCTATAGGGTGGTAGGGTGGTGCTAAGGTGAATTTTAGCTCATTGGGTGTTGGTGCATCCGTTCAGTGACTACTGAAGAATCTCGGGCGTTGGAGCATCCATCCAGTGGGAGCTGGAGAAGAATTAGTTTCTAGATTCTAGGAAGTTGGAGCTTTATTTTCAATTGGAGTTTAAAAGAATTATTAGAAAAGCATTAGGTGGGTTTCGTCCCGGAGTGGGTTTCCACCTTAAAAATTGTGTGCATTTGTGTTCCTCTTGTTTGCTACTATCATTGTACAAACATTGATAATAATTGAAGATTAACTAATGCTCTAATTGTAATAAATACTGATTCACCCCCCCTGTCAGTATTTCCAACATTTCTCACCGAGGTTCGATATTCCCACAAAGCTGAGTACGAGATAAAATTTCGGTTTACTTTATGAACCCCAATCATGCATTGAAGCATACACTTAATAATATTGTTGATAGCTTCAACTTGTCCATTAGCTTGCGGATAATAGGGGGTAGAACTATCGTGTGACAGTCCTTACTTGGCAGTCAACTCAGCCATCATGTGATTGGGAAAATGTTGTCCATGATTTGTGACTATAGCTTGTGGTACACCAAACCCTGAAACCACATGGTTAAAAAAGAGCAATGCAATTTTTTATGTTTCAGGAAATGTTACCCTAAAGGTTTTGGGTTGATAAAACTTCACAGATCAAGGGCATGCCATTACAAGAAGGACTCCCTTAACCAAATTTTATGCTAATAACTATAAACTACAGGTTGCGGACCTTACCCTGCTATCCCTCGGTTGAAGTAGATCCCGCAGGGTGAAAACCCCCTGCAACTCTTTGTGCTCCAAAATATGAAATTAGCAAAGAACAAACACAAAATCCTAGTTGTATAGCATAGATATGTTCTATATGTTAGTGAAAAGCATGCATAATATCATAAAAATAATATTAAATGAACAATTTACGATCATTACACATGTATAAAAGAATATTGACACGTAAACATCAGGAACAAGATGGCTCTTCTATTATTAATGAAATGTATAGTACTCAAACATGGAGAGATCACCTGAAGTCTACCATGACCTTCGAGCATACCGTCCTCCGGATCCTTCTAGCCCTAGCCTCTCAATATTTCTTCCAAGAATAGTGCACAATGGATGTCACATAGGGTGGTGTACATCTCAAGGAAACAAGGGTTTCCTGAATATATCTGGGAAGTGAAGGAGGCACGGGAATATATCAAACTTGGATAGGGCTCCAACAGCATATAATATCTATATTTCTCCCTCTCTTCCTCCCTTAGGCCATTCCCTTGAGGGGCTTTTATACTCCCTCAAATTAGTTTTTTCAGTTGAGAATAGTTAGGCCACGGGCTGGGGTGGTTAAGTTACTAGAAAAACTGTAAACCCCGCCTCTAAAATAGGGAAAATAAATATTTTTTAATGTTTAAAATGGCATACACGGTTCTCTATGTATGGAGTCATGTGTATACATGGAAACTTTTGGGCAGAGTCGCGTATGGATTTTAAGATACTGTTTTTTGAGGAACATGACCAAGTTTGAAGGGAAGGGTTGCCCAAGGCCAAAGCATAAGTCATCAAGTATATGATGATTATAAATGATGCTATAACAGATGTGCCCTAATATATGAGGTCAGAAGGGGTACATGATGGCCGAAATGTATTATGTGCATAGAAAGAACCTTGCTAGGAGTAGAGAGGACTTCACCAGATTTTAGCCTACCAAAAAACTAGTGAGAGATATCAGAAATATAGCTCATGTCTAAGGCGGGCATACTCATGCTCAATAAAAGAAAATCATGTCTTCATATGAAGTATAAAGCAGATCTAATATGTATACAAGTATAACTGAAATGTAGAGTACATAGTGAATCATCTGATCACTGCCCAGAAGTACAAGTCAAAATCAGGGCCAAATATCACATATATAACACTGATCAATGATGTTGCAACAGATATATGATCACAAAAGTCACAACTAAATCTCCAAGTACCAAATCATAAGTGGTGGAACAAATAGTGCAACACGCAACTCGGTAGCCAACATATAAGATGTTGTTGTGATGAAACTGCAACATATAAGGGTGGATGGTGTCACTGGCAAAAAACTAAAGGAGTTTCAAAGTGAACCAAAGCATGTTGATGCGAACCCGAGGTCTTCATCGATCACCATGGCACAATTCTACACAATGGGAATAAATGAGCTGAATTCGACCATGTGAGAAATCGTTTGATTACCATTCACTGATGTATACGGTTAACAAACGCGACACAACCCACCGATAATGATAATGAGTGTCAAGGTGCCCCGGTACAATCTAGCAAGTGCGAATGAATGAGTTGAAGTTGAACACTTGAAAGACTCTATCAATTAGAAGGCAAGGATGTATCCTCACTGTCGATAGCGAAGAGTCTACCACTAATTACTACAAACCCTAAGGTACTAACAAAAGGACTCTATACCTTATTCCCATGGCAATGAATCGGAGTCGATGGGAAAGGATTTGCTGGAAGGAAGGCATTAAGGCATCCCACATCAATCCAACGCGAGTGTAACTCACAGGCCAATATTTGGAAGGAATCGAACGAAGTAGAGTGAAGTAACCAACCCGAAGTACGTTTCTGGCATCCACAAGATGAAGCTAGTGCATGGCATAAACCCTCTGAACCAACCAATAATGAAAGTAAAAAAAGAGGCAAGATATCCACTGATAGGGTCAAATGGAAATCAAGGTACAGCATGAATCCCAAGTGTGATAATTTAAGCTGATGTCGAACATAAGGGAAACCACTCAGTTAAAGACCCATGATGATGATCAAATGTTAAGTACAAGAGCACCTATCAATGATGTAAATAGGGCTAGGGTGAAGCTCTAAGACTACTCTCATAGCAATATGTCGTAGTATATAAGAGACAAACACGCCGACAAGAAGTTAGTGGTGAACTTCTCAAACCAACACGAGCAAAGGACCAAACATCTAATGTGATATAACAAGACACTGACAAGACTGGGAAGGCTGACTGAAAAATGAGTCAAGAGACACCGCAGAAAGGCCGACTCAGGTTAAATTCCCTTGAACAAAAGCACTACTCATGTTGACAATGGCAGAAAATGATAACTTTGTATAAGTTTGTCATGTAGGAGGCATAAAAAATCCCTCCATATGATTGGAAGAGATAACCAACTGAGGGAGAACTGACTCATGAAACAAGGTTATGGCTTCTTCTAAGTCAAAAACTAAAACCATCCCAAATTAAGGAAAGACTTAGTTTTTTTGTGCTTTGTTCAAGGGCGACACAACTGACACTATAGTTGCCATCAAATATGGAAGTAATATCCCATTCCCGCTCTTTTTCAAATATTTAATTTTTTTTGTCTTTTTCATATTCAAAGCCTGAAAAGGAATAAAATAATGTTATAGTACAATGGATAGAACGAGTGTCGTTAAACAGATGCACTATTTCCTGGGATATGAACAATCTTATGCTCAATGCAAGGTGGGGAAAACTGGTATGTGACACTCAAAGAAATGTTCCATCCATGGGTAAAAGGTGTCAAGTTGCAGAAGCTAAGTGATTGCATGGTTAACTTGTACAGAAAGACATGGCCAAGATAAAAAAGTAGTCAATATGCAATGCAATAATACAACTCGACAACATAAGGGAGCTTCTAGCCGAAGAAGAAGAATAATTAATCTTCAACACATAATTCACGGCAGGACTAAAGAGGACTCCCGAGCCTACATAAATTGTAGCATGGGAAAAAAATTCTAGCGAGGAACTAACTAGGAAGCCCATGTAAAGGATGGCTCTACCACCAAGTCATGATTAAAAAATCGGCAATTGAAAAGGGTTAAGTACTCATGACATGATGGGATCGACCCTATGGAAAGTTATCAGAATGGATGCTAGTATGAAAAATTCAATGGAAAGTGAGTCCCCTAACCTATATGCCAGTTTGAAATCAGATACCTGCCATGACAGGTCAACGGTCATGGATCCGAAAAAACTAGGAAAATCTTGAATTCAGCAACATGTACATGAAAAAATACCTTGCCCAACACTTAAAAGCCTAATGGTTATATAGCCTTAGTCAAATTAGAAAAATAATCACAAAGGGAATTTGCAAAAAAAATTCAAATTCTGGGCATAAATACACCATTTGACTCACATTTGGATCATTTTCACATTGCAGAAGTGGAGAAGGAGCTTTGGGGGAAAAATTCCTTTTCTTGAATACGGAGCAATCAGCCATCAAATTGCACCAAATCAGTCAAGTAAGCTCTAAACTCATCCTTTCCATCAATTTCGTTCCTGGTTCAGGCAAATTTTTGGAAATTTGACCATAGAAAATATATTTTTTGATGAAACCCTCTACGCATACGTGGGTTCGTGTGGATGGACCTATGCATCATATGCGATTGTGTACAAGTGAGGTCACGTATGGGCAGAGCGAAAATTTAAAAATTAAATCTAATCAATCATTTAATGATTTTTCTCAGGATTTCCATCAGCTGGAGAGAGTGTGAGAATAGTGCAATTGATAATGAGGTGATGGAAGATCAAACATCACTAGATATTATTTGAAATTGCGGATTGTTCAAATTTTTCAAAATGCCCAATATGAAAAGAAATGTATGTTTGCTTCAAATGTTGGTTGATCATTGGGAACCGAAAGAAGACTATTTCATAATTTATCAGATGCCACTATGCATAGAAGTGGAAGATATTTACTTCATTACTGGACTCCCTCGGAGAGGAGACCTAGTAGACTTGCACGGAAAGCTTGTTGGAGGGCTTACCATAGAGGATTATGTCCAAGTCTACTGTGTAGAGGATACATAAAAAGTAGGAACTCATATTCCTATCAGCGATCTGAAGGATTTATACATGAAGATCCTTCTCTTTTCCATTGGCAGAGTAGCAAGATGTTCTTCTCTACATCAGGCTTCACGGACAAAATTGAGGATATTAATGGAATGTCTGATTCATCTCTTTGATTGGTGCACAGCCTTGATGAGTAATATGAAAAAAAAATTAAATTCAATCCAGAAATAAATACTAAACATTTTGGGTATGGTACAATATTGCTGACATTATTCTTTGAGAGGGTCCCAGGGCTTCGGCCCAAGGTCATCTCAACTATCAGCAGCCCAAGTGTAATGTTACCAATTTTAGCCTCAAGCTAAAATGGAACATTATAGTTGCACATTTTATTTTATTTTAATAAAATGGGGAAGGAGACACCTTGGCCCCTTTTAGATGAATAAATAACACTCCTAATGTGAAAATGGAGTGAATAAAGCAACTGAAATAAACATGAGGGCAGATAGGTGGAAGAGCTTCACACGAGGGTGGAAACCCTAATTGGTGGGACCTTGGTGGAGAAGATTTCCTTTTTTATATAAGGAGGATAGGGCATCCCATTTCATTATGCTATGTGGTAGAGTTTCAGACTTGGGTTTGCAAAGCTTGCATCCCCGGGCTGTTTAGCAGGGTGATGGTGCCCTCGGGCACTAGGGTGTTCCCGGTCGGGAATCCCTACCTCTTCCTCAAGGAAGTATGAGGATTGAGATACATTTCCTCAATCCGTCATTGGCCACAGCTTCATTCATCTTCTACAACGTTATTTCTGCAGCAGAGAGGACATTGTGTAGCTGGGTGCAGCAAGAGAGGAACTCATGGAGTCTCTCTTATCTAGTTTTCTTCAGTGGAGGAGTGATCTATTCATTGGAAGAGCTGAAAGGAGGATTCCCGAGCTGTATTTCATATCAGTGGCATGATGCCACACTTCCATCATCTCCCACTGCGCAGTCCATGGAGGAAACTACGTTATTTTGGAAGAGGCAGTGAGAGAGGGGTTTCTGGAGCTTCAAAGGAGGATGTTTCGTAGGCAAAGTGATTAGCACTTTGTATTAGAGACATGATCAGAGGAGGGCATCTACATTTTAGATCAGCCACAACCTCATTCTTGTTTTGGTTCAGCTGCAGTGACAACTTGGTTGTCACATTTTTGTATTCTCCGGCATTTCTAGCAATCTTCCTAGATTGGCTAGAAATCTTGTATTTCAGCCCATTTCCCTTACTATTGGACTATTTCTTGTATTCCTTCAGCCACATATATATTTCACTCATATTCAGCAGCTATTCCTTCATATACACTGCGCAGTTGCAGCTACTCCGCATTTTGTGGAGTTGCAGCTACTCATGTATTTCATTGTTTATTCATTGGAGGTTTGCTCTTAAAGTTTGAGTGGCTTGTCCCTCAACTATTTCTTGTATATTTCTGCTGATATAATCATATAATGATGGCTTCATACGTTTCCCTCTTATGGTATGTTCATATTTTCAGATTTTAGTGTTCATGTTCTTATGTTGTTGTAAGCTCTCTCATTGAGCATTGTTTTAGACACCTAGATTAGGGAGATCTGAATAACCCATCTAGATTTATTTCTTTGAGCTCATTTTCTACAGGGGAGTTTTAATAGAGTTTTCTTAGGGCATCCCAGTGTTATTTTTCCTTATTTATGCAACAGGTTCCTTATACAGTGTCCTCAAGGACCCTGTAGCGGAAATTCCCGAGGTGGAATATTGCATATCCATAGGTAGAGTCTGAGAAGAACCAGCTAGCCTCAGGATTTCTCCCTTATTTAGAAGGATTCATATCCTATAAATGCCCCATCATTCAATCTCTGAAATGGAATTTTGATAGCTCACTGAAGAAGGAATTGGAATATCTTAAGATATTCCCGATGGAGAAGAAATTTCCAGATTTGGAACATTACAGTGGTATCAAAGCATGATCTTGGCTCGGCCTGTGCCCAAGATCTAATGTCATCAGTAGAGGAGCTTCTCTCCAAGGAGAGGAGATTTACAGAGGAAACAAAGAAAGAGGAATGAAGGAAGAGGAGATTTCCCTTCTTCTTTCCCAGACCATTGAGGAGATTATTGAAGATCTTGAGGAAAGGGAAATTTGGAGAAATTTTTTGAGAAGGGATTGTTGATGAGACAAATACTAGTTATTTTATGAAGTTTGTGAGCATTCAACCACACATGCAGATCCACAACGTAGTCCTTTGTTCACTTGCATTGCAAAGGAGTGGAGGAAGAAATGAGGCCATGGGAGGAACAGTGCTGCAACTCAAGGTATGGCACATGATTGTTGGTTTGAGGGTTTCATTTTTCATTATCATGCAAATGCAAAAACATGTGATGCATTCACTAAGGGTTTTATGGAGAAAACTTGGTGAAACTCATTGTGTCATAAACACAAACACTTTGCATACACTGGAAAGAACCAACAGCGTTGTCACATTAGGAGAAGATCCATCACCACATGGAGGTGAAAGGGGAGCCATTGCTTCCATTAGAGGAGTCCTTGTGTCTTTGAAAGGAGTTCCAAATATTTTGCATGTGGGTACCAAGACACAATTTCAGAGCCCTATGTAGAATTTTGCTGGGAATTGTGAGATGGAAGGGGAAGAGAAGGACCAGCATGGAGGGATGATGGGCATTCACCCATATCCATTTCAGAAAATGTTTACACAAGGGAAAGAAGTTTCATTGTGCAGAAGGGAGGAGGAAAAATCAGTCCACTCATACATGCAGTCTATTTCAGATCTTGATGTCTCACTTTTGGAGGCTTTCCACTTGGGAGGCCACATGATCTAGAGATGATGAGAGGCATCATGCTATTTGGTTCACCACTCATTGGATTCCAGTGGGGTGGAGAAATTATAGGAGTCCATTATAGCGCAGTGAGTTTGGGGATAAGCACAAGGAGGAGGGATACACCCTCTCATTTTCAGTCTCACCCACTCTCATCAGCTATACTGCATAGATAGAGTTTGCTTCATGGATGGGGGATAGCATCTTCATGATGCAGGATGGCTGCTCCATAGATTTAGTGAGAGAGATGATACTTCCTTTTTATGGAGGACTCTTTCATGCATTGGAGTAGATGGAGGCCACTCATGCTTACATTTCCCAGGATCGGGAGATTCTTTGGAGGTGATAGTCTCTCATGGGAGGCTCATTTTCATAGATCATCATTTCCACTTGAGCATGATTAGTTGCATGATGGCATGGCAACAACTTTGAGGATGACTTTGGCATGAGGGGATATCAAGGTAGTAGGCAGCAGCGTGATGGAGCACCATATTGCAGAACACCAGCGCTGTCTATATGGAGGATTGATCCATGTTGGAGGACTCAACTTCTGGTTGAGAGGTCCCAAGATCTTGGTGCATGCATGATTTTTGGATGGCCTTGATGGAGATGGCAGATACTTAGTGGATGATATGATCATCTATCATCATGGCAGACTCTTCTTGACTAGATTTCTAGTCTCAAGAAGAAACTTTTGCATGCAGCACATGAGGACTTCCTAGCTATGCACTTGGATGCATACTTTTCCTTGATAGAGGAGTTCACTTTGGAGGGAATTCATTATGATCTTCATCAGCATATGGACAAATGCACAGCCCGTTTGATCATTGGAGAGGTTGGCATAACCATTCTCTTACGCATTTGGAGGAGAGGGAGAACATTCAATTGAGCCATTTCAGCTCAAGAGCTATAGTGCATGATGGAGGAGGTATAATTTCATATTTTGTATTGTACTTCTTTTCATTGATTGAGGAGCATGATGTATCAAGGAGGCTTTTTCCTTCTTACATCTTTCATGAGGATGTACTTGCAGCTACTTGTAGCCTTGATTTTGGCTAATTATGTGATGGTTGTGGGGGAAGCCACATGTTTCTCGATGTGCACCATTGGCACCAATTTGTATTCTCATGTTTTCATCTTATGAGGAGATGTGTGGAAGAAAACAAGTGGCTAGTATAGCACTTGTTATTTTTGATTTTTAGGCAGGCCAAGAGGCACTACACAGGTTCCATGAAGTGGAACTTTGAACCACTCTCCGATTGTCATTTGGAAACTTGCTTTTATTGTATATTGCTCCATGTATTTCTGATGTTGGTACACTCATGAGGAGCATAATTTGGAGAGTATTGGATGTATAGCCCATTGGGAGCATGATTCTCCCCATTATACATGCTTCATTTTGCAGGAGACACCATGGGCATACCATGAATGCCACATTGCTACTTGCTCTTCTTGTGGAAGGAACCACTTGGAGGATTTGAGGAGGAATTTCATGGCTGATTTTTCTTGATGGGGTAGCTTGGGCCATTCTTGGAGGCCATGCCATTTCAGCCCAAGACAGAGGTATCCCCATGCACACCACAAATGGAGAGAGGGCCATCATGAGAAGCACAAGAACACTCTCCATTTAGCCCCAACATATTGCAAAAACTAGGGGGGTTGAGATTTTATTTGGATGATTGCATGGATGGGAGGATCATCACTGGGAACCAAATTTTCCCATGCACATCATCACTCCTACCTTAAGGAGGCCTTAGCACAGCAGGAAGGATTCCACTACACCTTCTATCTTTCCATGAGGATAATTGTCATCAGCTTGCATACTTGGGGAAGAGCATTGGGGGACAGACTCATTGCAGCATATTTGAGCAGTGGTAAGACCATTGATGAGGAGGCCACAGGAGAAGAAGGGGGAGAAGATTTTTTTCTCTTCATGTCGTTGCTTGAGGGCAAGCAACATGTGGGAGGGGAGGACTGTAATGTTCCCAATTTTAGCCTCAAGCTAAAATGGAACATTATAGTTGCACATTTGATTTTTTTTTAATAAAATGGGGAAGGAGACACCTTGGCCCCTTTTAGATGAAGAAATAACACTCCTAATGTGAAAAGGGAGTGAATAAATCAGCTGAAATAAACACCAAGGGTGTGAATGGAACCCAGCTCACTTGATTAGTCACCCTTGACTAAGGTCAACAGCGTTGCCCAAGGAGGAAGAGGCTTCCTAGAGAAGCTGCGCAGTTTTGGAGGGAAGAGATTCACATGAGGGTGGAAACCCTAATTGGTGGGACCTTGGTGGAGAATATTTCCTTTTGTTTATAAGGAGGAGAGGGCAGCCCATTTCATTATGCTATGTGGTATATTTTCATACTTGGGTCTGCAAAGCTTGCATCCCTGGCTGTTTAGTAAGGTGATGGTGCCCTCGGGCACTAGGGTGTTCCTGGTCAGGAATCCCTATCTTTTCCTCAAGTAAGGATGAGGATTGAGCTACATTTCCTCAATCCAGCATTGGCCACATCTTCATTCACCTTCTACAGCATTATTTCTGCAGCAGAGAGGACGTTGTGTAGCTAGGTGCAGCAAGAGAGGAACTCATGGAGTCTCTCTTGTCTAGTTTTCTTCAATGGAGGAGTGATATATTCATTGGAGGAGATGCAAGGAGGATTATCGGGCTGTATTTCAGATCAGTGGCATGAGGCCACACTTCCATCATCTCCCACTGCGCAGTCCATGGAGGAAAATACGTTATTTTGGAGGAGGCAGTGAGAGAGGGGTTTCTGGAGCTTCAGAGGAGGATGTTTCTGAGACAAAGTGATCAGCACTTTGTATTAGAGACATGATCAGAGGAGGGCATCTACATTTCAGATCAGCCATAGCCTCATTCTTGTTTTGGTTCAGCTGCAGTGACAACTTGGTTGTCACATTTTTGTATTCTCCGGCATTTCTAGCAATCTTCCTAGATTGGCTATAAATCTTGTATTTCAGCCCATTTCCCTTACTATTGGGCTATTTATTGTATTCCTTCAGCCACATATGTATTTCACTCATATTCAGTAGCTATGCCTTCATATACACTACGTAGTTGCAGCTACTCCGTAATTTTGTGGAGTTGCAGCTACTCATGTATTTTGTTGTTTATTCATTGGAGGTTTGCTCTTAAAGTTTGAGTGGCTTGTCCCTCAACTATTTATTGTATATTTCAGCTGATATAATCATATAATGATGGCTGCATACATTTCCCTCTTATGGTGTGTTCATATTTGCAAATTTCAGTGTTCATGTTCTTATGTTGCTGTAAGCTCTCTCATTGAGCATTGTTTTAGACACCTAGATTGGGGAGATCTGAATAACCCATCTAGAGTTATTTCTTTGAGCTCATTTTTTGAAAGGGAGTTGTATTATATTTTTTCTAGGGCATCCCAGTGTTTTTTTGCCTTATTTATGCAACAGCTTCCTTATACAGCGTCCTCAAGGACCCTGTAGCAGAAATTCCCAAGGTGGAATATTGCATATCCATAGGCAGAGTCTAAGAAGGGCGAGCTAGCCTCAGGATTTCTCCCTTCTTTAGAAGGATTCATATCCAGTAAATTCCCCATCAGTCAATCTATAAAATTGACTTGTGATAGCTCATTGAAGAAGGAATTGGAATATCTTAAGATATTCTCGATGGAGCAGAAACTTCCAGATTTGGAACATTACACCAAGAGATCCAAGAATAGCTGATGGGTAGATCTGATGAAGAGATTAGAGAGAAGTGAAGTTCCCTGAACCACTTGGGATGATGATTTCTTCCAATGGTGGGAAGAACAAGTTATCACAGTGGAAGATTATCCCTATGCTGGGATGGACTTTCGTGCAGATCCAGATCTAGTCCCGCCACCCAGTGCAGTAGGGGGCACAATCGATGAGATTGCAGTTTTTTTTTTTTGATTATGTGATTTTTTTATTTTTTCAAAGTATGAAAATGAAAAAAAAAAATTGATTGGACTAAATGACTTACAAAATTATGATGATCATGATGCAGACATGGGACTAGTTAGGCCTGAGGGGTACCCAAGGCACAATCTCCACAGAGGTGAGACAAATGTTGAAGACCCTGGCAGGACACTCTATGCAGTACAGAGGAACTTGGAGAGCTTGACTCGCCAGGTGCCTATGGCCACTATCGAGGACCTACCGGAGGCTATCTAGAGACGAGTGGTAGGAGTACCATGAGACTGGGTGCAGTTGTTCCATCGTGTAGCAACTTCCATAGTGTTCTATAGGAACACAAATTTTGGGTAGGGACCTCAAGAGTAGATGATCGGATGACTGTAATATTTTTTGATGATAGACATGATCGGGCATAAGCCCTAATTTTGTAGGAAATGATGGTCTGGATTTTGTATATTTTTTAACACTCTTACTATATATCTATATATATATATATATATATATATATATATATATACACAATGATTTATATGATGTGATGACTCAAATTTATGAAAATGAATGATGTATTTGATATACTGTTTAAGATATTGAATGATGAATATGCCAATCAATTTCTTGATTAGCCAATAAGTCTGCCATCCAATTGTCAGTTTGAGAAATATGAATGAATTTTATAAATTGAAATGATCTTTGTAACAAACGTACCCTAAAAAACAATCGATGTAAAAATGGGTCTCAGACTCGATATGTGTTGTTCAACTGCGAAACCACCAGCTGTGAATCCAATAAAACTACTAATGAATCAACACCCAAGGATATTGTCTTTGAAAGTAGATTAATCACTGCAGTGTATTCTGCTACGTTGTTTGAAGCAGGACCAATGCAGAAACCTCTTGAAATTAACAATTGACTGGATGGAAAATGGAGTACCCAAGCCGCGGAAGCCAAGTTTTGGGTATGTCTACTAGCACCATCAGCGAAACCAAAGTGACTCATGTCATCCAATATTACCTACCAAAGCTGATCAAATTCATCAAAATCACACCAAAAACTGGAATCCCGGATATGTACAAAAACAAAATATATACAACCAAGCAAGATGCTAGCCCAAATGCTAGGCATAATACTTTTTCAAATAGAGCCCATTTCTGGGTAACATTTCCCGAAACAAAAATGGCGACTCCAATAGTCTGCGAAACCAGATATTTTGGGTTCGATCCCCAGTGGAGTCACCATTTCTGTTTCGGGAAATGTTACCCTAAAGGTCTTGGGTTGATAAACCTTCACAGATCAGGGGCATGCCATTACTAGAAGGACTCACTTAACTAATTTTTATGCTAATAACTAGAAACTACAGGTTGTAGACCTTACTCGGGTATCCCTCGGTTGAAGTAGATCCCACGGGGTGCAAACCCCCTGCAAATATTTGTGCTCCAAAATCTGAAATCAGCAAAGAATAAACACAAAATCCTAGTTGTACAACATATACATGTTCTAGATGTTAGTGAAAAGAATGCATAATATCATAAAAACAATATTAAATGAACAATGTACGATCATTACACATGTATAAAATATTATTTACCCTTAAACATCAGGAACAAGATGGCTCTTCTATTATTAATGACATGTACAGTAATCAAACGTGGAGAGATCACCTAAAGTCTTCCATGGCCTTTGAGCATATCTTCCTTTGGATCCATCCAGTGCTAGCCTCTCAAGATTTCTTCCAAGAATAGTGCACAATGGATGTCACATAGGGTGGTGTACATCTCAAGGAAACAAGGGTTTCCTGAATATATCTAGGAAGTGCAGGAGGCACGGGAATATATCAGACTTGGATAGGGCTCCAACAGCATATAATATTTATATTTCTCTCTCTATTCCTCCCTTAGGCCATTCCCTTAAGGGGATTTTATACTCCCTCAAATTATTTTTTGCAGTTGGGAACAGTTAGGCCACGGGATAAGGTGTTTAAGTTACTGGAACAACCGTAAAACCTGCCTCTAAAATAGGGAAAATATATATTTTTTAATTCTTAAAATGGCATATGTTGTTCTCTATGTATGGACTCGCGTGTACACATAGAAAAGTCTGTGCAGAGTTGTGTATGGGTTTTAAGATACTTTTTTTTGAGAAACATGTCCAATTCTGAAGGGAAGGGTTTCCCAAGGCCAAATCATAAGTCACCAAGTATATGATGGTGATAAATGATGCTATAATAGTTTATCCTGTGTTGTTTAATGTAGGCATCGCCTCGACCAACTTAGTAAAATAGTCAACATCGACAATAATATACCCATGCCCCTCGGCTGAGCAGGGGTTACATGTCATGAAGTCAATGCCCCATTTTGCAAATGGTCCAACAGTGACACCAGGATGCATTGGTGTTGGTGGCTGGCAGGTTTTACAATCAAATATTTGCCAAGCATGAAAAATTCTAACTGCGATAATGCGGTCACGAAATATGTTAGGCTATAAATAACCAACGTGGTAGTATAACTAGAAAAATTTCCACCGCATGCACTAGAATGACAATAATTTAGAACTTTTTCAGCTTCCTCATGTGTGAGGCACCTACGTAAAATTGTATCAACACCACGATGATAAAGTGTATCGCTGACGATCACATAATATTTGGCTTGGTATCGAATACGTCACTGTTGCGAGCGACAAGTATTAGGCCGAAAATTTTGGGTCTGGAGATAGATGATGAAATCTCGATACCATGGGTCAAATGACTCGATCAGAAAACAAGACTCGTCCGTAATTGATGGTTCCATAGTAGGATTAGTACTACTCAAAGTAAGGTCACAAATAAGCTCAGTAAACACCAAAGACTTCTTTGAATTGGATTTGATGAATTCAAAATCAAACTCCTGCAAAATGATGATCCATTTTGAATATTTTCACCCCATCAATTGACGTGATAGAATTTACGTCATAGGGTTACAATCTGAAATGATAATGGTCTTTAGGAGCAAGATATAATGGCGAAATCATTGTACAACTTGAACAGCTGTCAAAGGGAGCTTATCAATACTTAACTTCTGTATCATTGAGATTACGACTCAAATAATATATCGGATGTTCAATCACGTCTTCTTCTTGGACTAAAACCATAGTGATGGTTGTATCTGCAGCAGAAAGATACAGGAAATAATCACTTCAATAATTCGGGGGATAGATTAATGATGTTAAGATCAGGGAATCTTTAAGAACACCAAAGAAATCTTTCACAACCTCATCCCAATGGAAGTGTACCCCCTTTTTCAAAAGTCAAGTAAATCCTTTAGCCATTTTATCGTAGTTAGGAATGAATCTCCTTAGAAATTTAGTCTTCCCTTGGAGTCTCTATAACTAAATAAAATTGGAAGGAGCGAGAAAATCAAGAATAGCCTGGACCTTCAATGGGTCTAGTTGGATTCCGTCTTTTGACATGACAAATCCAAGAAAATGACTAGAACCAACACCAAACACACATTTTTGTGGATTGATGCATATTTTATAGTGACGACATCGTAAAAATATCTCTCTCAGATGTAGTGGGTGGTCAGCCCATTTATGTGAATGTGTAAGTAAGTCATCCAGATATGGTTGAAGTATGTGTTTAATGTCTTGAAAATCATAATTCATTGCCCTCTAGAATGTGGCCCCAATGTTATTTAAACCAAAAGGGAGTTTACGATAGGAAAATGTGCCCCAGGGACAGATAAAAGTTGTTTTATATTGGTCCTCTGGGCGAATATTAATATCATTGTAACCGAAGAATCCATCCATGAAATAAAATATTTCACATCTAGCACATTCATCAATAATTTGGTTGATAAAGGGCGTTGGATAGTTGTCTTTCCAAAAATCATGATTAACATCCCGATAATAGACACACACTCTAATTTTCCCTTCTTTCTTCGTAACAAGAACAATGTTAGATACCCAATCGGTAAGCGGAACAGGGTAAATTAATCCAGCACGTAAAAAAATTTCAACCTCCGCTTTAATGGCAACAGCTTTATTTGGGTGAACAAGATGAAGGAATTATCGCACTGGCTTAAAATCAGGATACATTTTAATATCATGTTCAACAATGCTAGACTCGATACCTGGCATCTCCTTATATGACCAAGAAAATACATCTCGGAATTCACAAAAAGAGTGCTGTAAATGTCAAGTTCAGATGGAGAACAGGACGCATCGACATGAATGTTTTCTTCAATACCGGGTTTGCTCAAAATATCGATAGAAATAGTTTCTTTGATATTTGATGGGTTTCGCTCTAAATCGATGGTGTGGATAGGAACATAATTTGTAAAGAACTCTACGACAGTAGGGTGATATAGTTTAGATGGATTATCTTCACTGTAATCTAGAAGATGGGATCATTGATGTGATTATTCCTGTGGTTCTTCTTCTGGCATAATGTATTCCATAATGCTCTCATCAGTCGATAATACGCATAAAAATGGATTAGAAGAAGTACCAAAATCTAAAGAATGATCAACCCAAATGGTCGGCGACAATGGATTTAGATTTTCCGCATAAGCCAAGAAAATTTATTGATATTCTAGCTCAATTGGACTTAGCAGCATGATGTCGCCCAACCTAAATACTTCAGAATCATTGGGTATCTTCCTTAATTTAGATGAAGTGGAATATATCATGTTTCAGGTCTCTATATGTGCGATTTCCATCGATATCGCAAGCAACGGTAACGAAAATTTTCCCATTAGGGAAGGATACTTAAAGAGTCCTACACCAATGTTCTGAAGAGAAGGTGGGCGTACGTGAACTAAAAGAATGCTTCCATTTGCATGGGAACCAGAGGCGAGGAAGGAGATTTTATCAATGGCTATGATACTTCCTTTATGGGGTAATATGATCATATGGAAATAAGTAGATACTACCGCAACCATAGCATAAACCCATGGTCTTCCAAGTAATATGTTGTGGTCGAGGGGTTCGTCAACGACCTCAAATTCTATAGTAACTTATTTTCCCCCTATTTCTACTTGCAGGTTATTAAAAATTCCACAAGGCTTATATGTACGACCATCAAAGGCTTTCAACGTCATAGGTAATTGTGACAAAGTCAGCGAACCAAGTGATTTCTAACAACTCATTGACATGATACAAGTAGATGTGCCTTCATCAATGATGGTGCGATGAAAGAGGTGGTTTAGGACATGTACTTGTATCAATAATGCTAACTCTATTTTTAATTTTCGCATACATTCAATGTGATTAAATACTACAAGATTTGAATCCATTGGATCTATTGCACTGATCGCGAACAATAAAGCCTGCTTCTAGGAGGGACAATTCTGAAGTACCTCAACCATCGACATAGAAAAAGGTGACTAAGCCAGATCTTCTACTACATTATAATTTTAATTTACACGAGCTCAAGGGTTGAATGTTGATTTGTGAACTACTCCCTTAAGTGGTTTTGTTGTTAACTCTGGAAGGATAGGTGGTAGAGCTGAGTCTGATGACATCGAAGTCGAGGTGGTAGGTTGATCTGTAGCCTAGCCATTGGATGATGACAACGAATTACTGTAATATTTACTTTGTGTCGACACCAAAACATTATTTTTGGGCTTTGTAATGGATAACATAATCACTTGCGAACTAGAAGTAGGATCCATCGCAACCAAATGTGTTTTCGGGCTTGGAAAAGGACTTTTCAATACTTCAGATGTGGTAGAAGTCTTAAGAAGCTTTGGGACTTCCAAGCGGTGAGGACAATCTCACATAAAATGCTCCTCATTACATATCAAGCAAGGGTGACAAGGTTTCCAAAAAGAACCGGATGAATCAGACGATTTTTCCTGTGGGGGTGAATTTCATTTCTTTTTTCCTTTCCCCTTCTTCCTATTTCTTGGTTGCTTATCACTTTTTCCTTTATCAAATGACACGGCATGGATTTCAGAAGAAGACGCAGGATCAGATGCAGTAGGGTTTTGAATTGAAACAGCAAGTGTAGGGCCAGATAGTCGACTTTTTTTCGGAGCGCTAGCAGATCCAATCACACCATCGTCGGCATGAATGTCTCGACCATATGGAGCAGGAGGAACAGTAAAATTTGGTCACAACGCATTTGCAATATTTTTGTAGAGCTTTCTAGACTGAATGTAAATCAAATCCAGATACTGGGCATGAGAAATTACTTTATCTTCAGTGACAACACCGCCTTTGGCCACATCCTTGATGATAGATGGAAACAAGGACTTAATAAACCACTCAATTAAAAGCTAATCAGGAACAAATGTTTAAACCATTCGAAGACGACAACGCCACTCATGTATATGATCAGATATATGAGTAGTAGTGGTCTGTTGAAAGCTGGTCAAAAGTTTCGTTCCAGTTTCATATCTGATGGGTAACTCGAAGTGGGTTAAAAAGGTAGTGGCTAAAGTTGTAAAGTTATCAAACGAAGCTCGTGGTAATTCAATGTACCACTAAACAGCCGAACCAGTAAGCGTTCGCTAGAAAAGATGCAATCTAACAGAATCATCATTTAAGGAGTTTTATGAAAACCATAAATTATAATTCATGACATGTGTAGAGGGGTCTTCTCCAAAATTTCCATTGAATTTTGGAATGTCTGAGGGTAATTTATGTGGAATCACAGGCCACAAAGGAAAATAATGAATTGGATCATTGGTGATCTAATTTAAATCTGGTAATTCTAACATTTCAACAAATGGCAACTATCGATTAAGGTCAGGTTGAGCATAACAAGGATAAGATGGAATCGCTCGAGCAGTATCCCTTTGCATATCAACAAATGGATTATGTTGTTGGTAACCCAAATAGGGTAGGCTTGCTGACCAAGTCCTGGATAAGCTTGATATTGTGGGAATGGTTGTTGCGGCTGCCATGGTATCTGATAAAATGGTTGTCCTCCAGGATAATTTGGACCCGATTGTGAATATAAAGGGACTGAAAAAACATGTGAAAAAGGTAAACTTGCTTGTG
Source organism: Pinus albicaulis (assembly GCA_034641835.2). Lineage (NCBI taxonomy): Eukaryota > Viridiplantae > Streptophyta > Pinopsida > Pinales > Pinaceae > Pinus > Pinus albicaulis. Next base: position 1,072,435,342 of record CM076570.1, read on the forward strand.
GTTGCGAAATTCCCGATACAGATGGTTTTTTATCAACATCCTAGGAAGACAGAGTCTATAGACCCGAAACTTGAGGGTTAGGGGTGGAAGGACCCACTTGTGCAGACTAAGAAACATCCATAGAAGAAATTACAGGTGTAGTAGGCGCAGATGCGACAGGTTGAGCTGGTCGATATTCATACACAACCGTTTGTGGCTAAACATGAAAAGTAGTATTCCATTGGAAAACATGCATTCTAGCATATGATGGACCTAAATACGACGTAGTACTACCATATGGACTGAACATATGTGGCCCCCTAGCACGTGGAGTATAGGGATATTGCACATACTAACTTTCATATGAAGAGTATCCAGCAGATACTGGATAAGATGGACGGTAATTAGATGGACCAACCTGATATTGAGGGTCAGGCCATTCAATACTCGTGATAGATGAACCAGATATAATTCAAGATGATGACATGGGTGAAGTCCATGGACTAGAGGAGAAACCAGAGTAGGTTCCATTTAAAGCTCGGTAACCCTGTGGGATGGGCGGACCACCATACATATGTTCCTGTACTGTCGTCGAGAACATTGAAGAAAAAGGGATAGTAGATGATGCCACATCCGTAATAGACAGTATAGTCTGATATTTTTGTCTCTGTCATGGTTAAATAACCCAAAAAATACTATAACGAATATATGGGAACTTGAGAGTCAAAAGGATCAATGGAATCAGAGTCGATCAAACGAGGAAAAGATTGATATGAATGAAGCTCTAGCCCAAAATGAGTGGGGGTTGAAGGAGTTGTCTCTTCCTGAAGTTCTTCCTCTATCAAAATAAAAACAGGTGAAGTACTTCACTGTCAGGCCCGAGATAAATTTTAGGTGGTAAACTCTATGGTAAAGATGAATATTCGATGGTTACAGATGGTTGAGGATCAGGCGGTTGCATCAGAACAACTTCTTGTTGTTCGACTTCGAGATAAACTATTGGATCGATTTCCAGTTGAATAACCTCAGGTTCAAGATTCACCGTTTCACTGGATTGAATTTCAGTATCCTTAGGTAAATTTGATATTTTCATCTTGACAACTGCAGATAAACTGGAATCATTCTAAACGACTCGAGACTTGGTACTCAAAGGATCAAATGTCTCTAAAATATCAGATGATGTAGCACCAAGAGTTCCAGAGGTACCGAACTCGGTAGGGTGAGCGCGCCTTCATCTACTAGGAGTAGATTATGGTGGTAATGGAGATTTATTCGTTGTCCTACGTGAAAGATGGGGAAGGGGTTGATATTCTTCCACGATTGTTGATTTATTTTATACAAAAAAAATAAACAAAAGAGGGTGATACTAGGCAAAAGGTTTACCAAGAAACTGTGAACTGCAATATATTGCCTTAGTAAAACAAGGACTTATTATACGTGCAGGCAGTCTCCCCGAATGATGTGTTCGATGTATCACAAGTACAAGGTGGCTAAATCAGTTACCTATGGATGGTAACCAACCTATATTTGTCCTCCCAAATATATGTGAAGGTACATGGATTCCCAATCCATGTTAGCGCCATATAATGCTAAACCGCACAGTGAGAGAATCCCCTTATACTTTTCGTACTAGAACACCACCTAATATACCTGAAATTACGTGAAAGAGCTCTAATATACTTACATACGTGGAATGAGGTATCACACGTGGAATGTATCGCAGAAAATTAATGGCAGCTGCTATGTTTAACGATGTCGGAACACGTCTCTAGCCTATACCTCTAAATGTTATCATTAATGTTACAATGCTTCCTTAGGTAAATTCAGATAAATTTTATGTTTATATTGATTATTAGTTTGTCTTTCAGTTTCACCGCGAGATGTATTGAACATTCCTAGAATGAAATTATAATGATAAGCATTTGTTTCGAATTGATTTTCGACAATGAAAAACTAGCTAGTAGGGATATAGAACTCAGATAATTCGTAATCATCAATGAGCACACCTAAATGAAAATTTCCCCTAAACTATTCCTCAAGTAGCACTCACAATCCCTAAATGAAAATGCATGTTTTTCTTTACAGTTTCCTTCAAGTTTATATGAAATAAAAAGAAACTAATGCACAAAAAATCACTTAAAAATTTCAAGAGAAACGAAGACTGAAACTACAATTCCTCTTTCAAAAATAATGAATTGATTAAATGTAAAATATAACTTTGGAACTATTCACAATGATAAAGAAAACACAAAGAAACCTTGATCAAACAAATTCAAAGTTAGGCAAGAAGAGTAAAGGAAACTTGGTCTGGAGGTATTCAGTCACTCAAAACTTCAGCAAGCAAACACTGACAAGAATTGGCAAAAGACAAAACAAATAGATTTTGGTTGGTCACAGGGGAAATACACCCTTGAGTGGGAGACAGTGTGTTGCAGAGCACTATCCCTAAGCCAGCAGTGCTATGTAGAGCAGTGTGTTAATACCAACAATGCGTTGGTGCCAGAGGACTCTCTGAAAAAGCAAGCAATCATACTACTTTTGCTAAGACACATTCAAATGACTAAAAATAAGCAGGTAAAGTATACTAGATGTTGATGCATAAGGAAAAAAACACCAGGGACGATTCGTCGTTCCCTATTATGGTCCCCAATTTGTTTTACAAAAATACAAACCTACGGATAAGTATGTTTTCCCTAAGTGGGTGGTTCACTTAAAACAACAGAAAGAAAGATATATGATATTTTCCTTAACGTGAATAGATAAAGGGAGAGAAACCTACTTGTAATATGTTATCTTTCCCTCGCCTCCCTTCGTTGCTTTCGTCGCTCTCAATCCAACTTAACTCGCTCGATTGATACCTACCATTGCAAATAGAAGATAGAAAACAACATAAAGTCAATACGATCTATTCACATTAAAAAAATTGAATTGATTAAACTCATTAATACACATATAACATCATTGACACATGCATTAGGAAAGGAAAAAATGTATTTATTATGAAGTATAAGGAAGAGTACAACCAATTGATTGATTCTTTGTCACTCATCCAGCTTGAGTCCCATCCTCATCACATCCAGCATCAACAATCCATTAGCATCACAGTACATGCACACATCTTCAAGAGTTGATATCCAACTAGCATAACTCTAGTTAACACAAATTCTCACTCTCCTATGCACTATGTTCAGTGCTCTATTTATAAGTAGATGAAGGTAGTTTGAAATAAATAAATATTTGAATGTATTTCCTAAAAATGGATGAAGATGTTTACTTTTTCATGGGAATAGGAGGATAATAGGTTTAATGACTTCATGGGTTCCAAATTTGAGGCTAACAGATAAGGTGAGAGCTGGAACAACTTCTAGAAGTCACTAGAAGTCGGGGATATTACCGGAAACCAACGAACAATTCGCTCCCAGTCGACCAACGCACTCCAAAGTGGGCCTAGATCCTCTGAAAAGCAGCCTTGCATGGGAGTAGATGCTCTGCAAAGCAGTTACAGTTTTCTAGGGGTGCCTTGATGACTTGATAGGGCACTTCAACTGGCATCTAAGCAGTGAAACTTTCATGAAGGAATAACATCAATGTGATTACTTGTTTAGGGCATGTAGCAACCAATTTACAGTATGATAGACCCTAATGAATATTGATCTGTGTTTTGGGATGATGCCCAAATTGACTTGTAACATAAGCATTCATCCTCTTGTATCAAATACTACTCGTGTAAAGCCCACCAATCTCGGATGTGCAACAGCACCATATGATGAAGACTCTAGCTTGCCAATATTCATTCCATCATGTTATCACCAAAAAAAAATGAAGCATCATTTGACAAGGTTAAATAGGTTCATGTGTCAAAAATAGGGTTGTAGGATTCATTTTTTATATTCTTGGTTGAGGGAAATTTTAAATTTTTCTTGTTTAAGTTTACCCTAAGGTCTAAACCCACTCATTTTCTAACCCCCTCATGTCACATCACTCATTATTTTCTGAATGATTTCAATTTCAAAGGTTTTTGTACCGAAAATTCCATTTTATCTAAGAAACCACAGTTTCATACCGAAATACACTGTGAAAAGTCACTTTTCGCTATGAAAATATTGATAGTTTCGTAGCGAAAACAACCAAATTTACACTAGATATGCTACGAAGGCACGGTTTCCTGTCTATCTTGTCAGATTAGCTGTTAGGTGTCAGAAAATCATTGGGAAAGGGTAATTTATATTTCATTCGAGTCATGGAGAGATAAATCCAAGGTACATGGTTAGGTCTGAAGTCATCATGATCAGTTTAGGTATGTATGAGTCATCATTGGGTCATGAGAAGACATCAAAACTTCAAAATATTTCCTAATTCATACATTTCTCATTTCTCATTCTTTTTTTGCATGATATCGATCTCCGGAGAGCTATTGCATTAAGACAAATATTTGGGTGGTGTTGCAAAGGTTTACATTGAACATTATCAAGTGAGGCTACAAATTATCAAGCGAGGCTGCAAATCATCAAGCGAGGATGTGAAGACATTAAAGAAACCATGGCAGAAAAAAGAAGGACAAACAAGGGTGGTCGATGCCTGATATATGAACCAATAGATATGAATTTGATAAATGAAGACCCAATAGCAGTGGAAGTATTCAGAAGGATAGGTTGCTTATAGTTTTGTGAGAAATTAAAAGGCTGCCATACACAGGTTTCCAAAGAGTTTGCTTTGAATTTCAGTGGAAGAGCCACCAAACTGAGAATGCTCAATTTTTCCATCACACCAAAGGTTATTGCAGGTTCTACAGGGATTCCTAAAGGACAGGAGAAGTGGTTCAAAGGTTTCAAGTTTAACATGGAGCAATGCAAATAATTCACGAAGCCTGAAAATAGAGAAATGGATCTCACCAATGCCATTCCAAGGAGCTGCATAAAGGACAACTACTCAGCATTGTTGCTCATCATCCAAAAGTATTTTACTTGTGAAGGGAGATACCACAAAGTCTACTCATATCATTTCAAGTTACTTCTGCACTTTACTGGTAATATTTCCCTTGATCTACCTTTCTATTTACATAGAAGTTTGTCAAAAATGGTGAATAAGGTCCAAGCAAAGTCTGAAGGGAGTGATACTTCATTGTTTCATCATGGTTTAATGAAGCTGTTGGTTTTATATGAACTTCAAAGGTTAGGCAGAGATTGTTCCTCATTTTTATTTGTTAGTGGTTTTGAGTTGGATACTCTTACTCCTTCAAGAACTCCTAAACCTAAGAGAATTCCATCACCATTAGCAGCAGAACAGAGTGAACCATTGGTAGCAGAACCAAGTGAGCCTGCAAGAGTAGAACCAAGTGAGCCAATTATGATGGAGACAGAGAAATTACAGAGTTTTGATACACCAAATGTCCCACCTGCAAAACAAAAGTCAGAGGTGGTCAAATATGCAAAACAAAAACAAGCTATGAGTAAACAAGGAGCAAAAAGGATGACAAGGAGCCAAACAGTGGATGTAGAAGACAGAGCAGTGGTTAAAGGAAATCTAGAAGATATATTACATGCCATTGATATAGAAGAGACTCCTATATTCTAGGTTGAGTTTATAGAGGAAGATGGACAGAATCCTAAAAATGCCAAATCTGCAAAGAAACTAGAATTTGAAGGAGAAGATGCAGTCTTTATGTTCCAAGCAAGAAAGCCTATGACAAGGCATGCTAGAAAGCTATTAGAAAGTAGCAAAGAGTTTCATATAGATACTGACACAATCCATCCACCACAAGAGATCATTGACCTTTCATCACCTACAGATAAAGATACAATTAGTAAATCAAATAAATGAAAAGAGAAAGTGATAGAAAAGCAAAGTTTCAACTCCTTGAAGAACAATTGAAGTTGGTCATTCATGAAATTTTTGTTATGAAAAGAGAATCAAGGAAACACAATGTGGAGAAGGTTCAGTTTGAAAAGATGAAGGAAATTTGGGAAGAGCAGGTTGACAGTGTTTCTAAGACTTTGGATAACACAGAGCAGCTTATCAAATGGACCATTACATTGAGGAAAGAGGCCAAACATGTCAAGGGGATTAACATTCATTTGAAAGCCATCAACAGGAAGTTGAAAGATCAGATTGAGGACCTTCAGGAACAGCTTGAACTAATTCATGAGGAGTTAGAGAAAAAACGCCTAAAAATGACAGTGCTTGAAGAGCCAATAGCTCTATTAGGTCCCTGTAATTTGTCAGATTGGCAAGACCAAATAGACAAGGTAAACATCAAACCAACTTTGGAACCCTAGGACCTAGCCTTCATGGACTAAGATAAGGCTCTCTCTATATTTGTATAAAATATATAACTTGATTTATTTAGGGTATTTATTTTAGGCTAGTTAAAATGATAGGGTTTGTTTGTTTTGTTTTGTTTGGTTGGGTTGCTTGTCAAGAAGAGCAGATAGAGAAAGAGAAATTTAAACCATTGGGCTATGGGGTCTGTGAAAGGTCTAAAGAGTACAACAAAAAATCAAGGGTGTTTCATATGGCAAGTTAACAAAGCCAAATGGATCTTAATAGATTATGTGAGTGAAATTAACATTAAGTTGTGAGTTTAGTAGGTTTAAAGGGAAATTAAGAATCCTTCAGCATATACTATAACAAGAAAGGCCTTTAAGATCACTATGCTTAAGAAAGAACCAAAGGACAGGGCACACCATAAACTTCTTTGACCTAGCTTTATCAAGTAACTTTGAGACAACAATCCAGCAAACCCTAGAGAGCGGGGAACTCCTAAATTCTCTAGCTATTCACTTTCAAAGAAAGAAAACATTCAAGATAACAATTTAGTAATGATTAAAGAGTAGGGAACTCCTAAATTATTCAATCATACTATGAAATACCTTCAAAGTGACTATTCAAGATGGGCCAAAGGATAGGGCAAACCATAAACTTCTTCAGCCAAAACTTTAATTAGTCAACTTCAAAGAAAATCCCTAAAAACAATGTTTCAAGCTACACCAAAGGACAGGGCATACCATAAACTTATTCGGTTTGACTTGTATTAAATAATTTTCAAGATGACAAACTAGGTGGGATCAGAAAGCAATTAAGAATTTTCTAATCAGACCTAGTAGAGGAAAACATTTGAGCAACAGAAGTAGACAGACTGAAGGTGCCTCTAACAGTATATCTTAACCTAAATTTTTTGTTTTATTGCGAGAAAATATGAAACAATATGAAAAAAAAGGAAACAAGTGCAAGATAATAACAATACCAACATTTAACAGAGTTCATGAATCCTATGAATGTGCTTGCTTCATTGACATTCAATCCAAAACAGTCACAATTCTCCAAAACCAATTTCTTCACAACTCAAAGTCTATTAGGAATTTAGCTCAACAATCAACCAACAAAATTATGAAGCCTCCATGCATTATTTATCTGCCAAGTGAGGAGTTAAACCCTAGCTAGGGTTTCAAAATGTCATTTATTACATAGTTAAGGCACTTTGACCTTTGAGACCATGCAAGGCCCAAGGCAAAAATATTTAAACTCATTTAATGCAAAAATAACTTCTAACATAAATATTTGAGCTAATTTAGGAAAAAGTTTGAATTTAAGGCATCAAAATATCTTTTTCAATAACTCCTAGTAAGGGCGTAGATCCAAGGTACATGGGCACAGCGCCAATGCAAACACGCAGCACCAAGACTGGAAAAATCACCTGTTTTGCAACTGGCGTTTGGAGGCCTTATCGATGTCCAAATGAGCTCCATGATGGCTCATTAGGAAGGTCTCTGAGTCTAATTTCCAAATATGCTTCCACTTTCCATAATGGTGCCCATTTTCCTTTTCAAAAACCACTTCTCCCAAGACTTCTAAACGCACAGCACCAGTGCCAAAAAGAGGGCACAAAGGTGATTTTTAGGTAGTTTTTGCCCTTTTTGAGGGACCATTTTTGCTCCAAATGTCCTGAATTTTTTTGAGGTTGATATACTTGGCATGAGGAACATGAAAATTTTTACCTCTTGTCATTTGAGTGCCCCAAAAAAGAGTGCAGCGCCAGTGGAGCTGCATGTTTGGCCCAATTTTCTGCAAGCCAAACTGTCAAAATTTTAAAATTTGCACTAAAGTGCCAAAAATGGATTTTTCTTTGCTGATTATGGTTGGGAAGCTTGGAGGGACACATTAGTAAGTATATCAAGCTTTTATTTCTCCTTTTCCTCGATCAAACTCTGAATCTTTGCGTGGGCTCGTTTGAGCTTGGCCCTTGCAATCCTATTTCTCGTGGCATAATGTTTTCCCATCTTTGTCTGCATGTCAGTGTCTCTCTTGGCCTTCTCTAGCTGACCCTCTAGGTGAAAATTTTCCCTCTCTATCCAATATTATCTATCATTGCTAATTTTGATGGTAAGTAGCTCACTTGGAGTGAGCTGCTCTGCCAATTCTTCCTCTTTCTCCCTTTCTCGGGCTAAAGCCTTCTTCAACCCAATTATCTTTGGCCTCTGTCTAGGAAGCTTATCTTCCTCATCCTCATTGTCATCGGAAATTCCCAAGGTCTTTTCTAGAAAATCCTTGGCCTTTCTGGCCTCCTTTTGAGCTCTATTTGCTCTGATGATGAAAAATGAAACCCACTATAGAGTAGGTTCACCTTCATTAACCAAAATGAACCTGCAAGTTTTAATTCCATGTCGAAACTGCAAATTCATAGCTCGAAACTCGATCCTAGGACCTACGGTTTATAGGCCCATTATGCTTCCGCAGCGCCACTTCAATCCTACATAAAAATACATATATATATCGGAAACACATAAGACCAACAATCCATATATTTTAAACCACACATTGGTCTTCGTTTGAACCCATATCATCCGAACCCAAAGTATCCACTCTATCTTCCGATACATCGGAAGAAAATAATCAAATTTTTATAAACCCAACCAAATTTTGGTCGCGCTTTACCCTGGAGCTCAAAAACATACCATCACAATCTTATAATATGTCGCATCCATTGAAGGTTTTAAAACTCAAGCACCTTGATTTCGGGATAACCGTCGATCTGCGATCAGATGGTTATCGCATCACATAAACACTTAATTGTTATGTGACATAACGTTGAGGCTCCACCGTTATCTCCCATATAGCTTTCAACACAAACGTCGTCAAATCTCCTTTACTTATAATCGAGTGACAATCGCATTCGATTTACCCTTGGACTTTAACACTCAGAAGTTATGCGATATTGGCAGTTTTGAAAATGTGACGTGTCACAATATAACGGGATCGCATTCCAAATGAATGAAACCACCTTTGGCTCAATCATTGTGTGATACCACTGGTTTGGTTCTACAAAACCACCAATATTTAAACTGTGCATTTAAAACAGGATTTCCACCATACTTCCTCGACACTGTTACTCACCATTCCGCGTTCAATTTTTAACCTCATCGCATAATTATTCGCACTGTTGTGTGGCTCTAAATCACATTACTATTCTGCCACGTCTTTAAGTCACAGTTTGAGTCCTAAATAGGAATCGGAACACAAAAAACTTATTTTCATAAAATAAGATCTCATATAGAGTTGGATCGCCATCGATCCTTCCAGTGATCAACAATCGATCCATCAACGAAATCATGACAATAACTTATAAATGAATTTATAAAAAAATATATTCATACTCACAGAAATCAACATCACAGTATAATTCTATTATATACAAAACTCAGTTACAATCTAAGGCATTTCAGCCTTAGTCACACATTCTTCGTCAATTACAGTGTGCTCGCTCCCTCTCTCCACATTACAGACTCTTTGTTATATAGGAGTTACAAAATATCATGAATCGGTTAAGATCCACAAATCTCTCCCGAACTTTCTCAAACAAACCCTACATCTTCTATTGCGCACACCTGGCAGATCATTACTCTTAATCAGTTACAGAAAACTCAGCATCGGTTTTAACAAATTTTGCCCCACTTGGCATGACTGTTCACGTACCCGCTTTTTCAGCTTCAGATTCGAACTTGAGTTCAAGTTTGTTGGGATGCCCCTGCATCAGACTCCCGAGGCACAAAATTTTATGACCTCTTGGTCATATGTCTTCTACTTCTATCAGCAATTCTACCCACATTACTGTGGAACTGCTCTTTGTGATCTTCTCGTAACAACATTCTTGAACAATTCTACCCACATCCTCTATGGAATTGTCCTCTGTGAGTTGCAAAAAAAACCTCTACAATAGCAAGTTCTCCCTACTACCAGATACCTCACTAAGCTTCTCTCCCGAACTTAGTCTTTCGGCATCTCTTTGGTTCGCTCCTGTGGAACCATTAAGCACTCTTTCTCTAGGTTGCTGCAATCTTCTCACCTTCCTCTGCTATTACCTTAACAAAACATAAAAAATCACAAGCTTAACAAAAATTCATAAAATTGTACCTCTTCTTCCTCTGTACGCAAACTCCTTCTCCGTAAGAAATCATTTTCCCGCTCTGATACCACTTGATGAAAAATGAAACCCACTATAGAGTAGGTTCACCTTCATTAACCAAAATGAACCTACAAGTTTCAATTCCATTTCGAAACTGCAAATTCATAGCTCGAAACTCAATCCTGGGACCTATGGTTTATAGGCCCATTATGCTTCCGCAGCGCCACTTCAATCCTACATAAAAATATATATATATATATATATATATATATATATATATATATATATATATATATATATATCGGAAACACATAAGACCATCAATCCATATATTTTAAACCACACGTTGGTCTTTGTTTGAACCCATATCATCCGAACCCAAAATATCCACTTATCTTCCGATACATCGGAAGCAAATAATCAAAGTTTTATAAACCCAACCAAATTTTGGTCGCGCTTTACCCTAGAGCTCAAAAAAATACCATCACAATCTTATAATATGTCGCGTCCATTGAAGGTTTTAAACCTCAAGCACCTTGATTTCGGGATAATCGTCAATCTGCGATCAGCCAGTTATCGCATCACATAAACACTTAATTGTTATGCGACATAACGCTGAGGCTCCACCGTTATCTCCCATACAGCTTTCAACACAATCGTTGTTGGATCTCCTTTACTTATAATCGAGCGACAATCGCATTCGATTTACCCTTGGACTTTAACACTCAGAAGTTATGCGATATTGGCAGTTTTGAAAATGTGACGTGTCACAATATAACGAGATCACGTTCCAAATGAATGAAACTGCCTTTGGCTCAATTGTCGTGCAAGACCACTGGTTTGGTTCTGCAAAACCACTAATCTTTAAATTGTGCATTTAAAACAGGATTTCCACCATACTTCCTCGGCACTGTTATTCACCATTCCGCGTTCAATTTTTAACCTCATCGCATAATTCTTCGCACTGTTGTGTGCCTCTAAATCACATTACTTTTCTGCCACATCTTTAAGTCACAGTTCCAGTCCTAAATAGGAATCGGAACACAACAAACTTATTTGCATAAAATAAGATCTCATACAGACGTTGGATCGCCATCGATCCTTCCAGTGATCAACAATCGATCCATCAACGAAATCACAACATTAACAAATCATGACATTAACTTATAAATGAATTTATAAACAACCCATATTCATACTCGCGGAAATCAACATCACAGTATAATTCTATTATATACAAAACTCAGTTACAATCTAAGGAATTTTAGCCTTAGTCACACATTCTTCGTCAATTACATTTTTCTCGCTCCCTCTCTCCACATTATAGACTCTTTGTTATATAGGAGTTACAAAAGATCATGAATCGGTTGAGATCCACAAATCTCTCCCGAAATTTCTCAAACAAACCCTACATCTTCTATTGCGCACACCTGGCAGATCATTACTCTTAATCAGTTACAGAAAACTCAGCATCGGTTTTAACAAATTTTGCCCCACTTAGCATGACTGTTCACGTACCCATCTTTTCAGCTTCAGATTCGAACTTGAGTTCAAGTCTGTTGGGATGCCCCTGCATCATCTGACCTCACTGATGGCCTAATTTGTCTTCAATTTCTGATTCTCTAGCTCAAAAAATTTAATTACATTCTTTTCTCTACCAATATTAGCTTATAGCTCACTAATCTTGGCATCCTTTCTCTTGATCAACGTATTGGTGATTATCTCCTCATCCTCATCTTCAAGGTTAATTAATTGAAACTCTTGCTCATTTTCATGCTTTTCTTCCTCCTCAACATTGATATGCTATATAAACTTTTCATTTCCCTTATCAATTTGTTTCAAGATAGCATGGCCCCTTTCACACCATGTGATTCAAACACATGCCTGTGTGTAATATCCCAAAATGGGGATTCCATAGCAAGCTTGGAAAATAACACACTTCCTGAAGGATTTATGTACAGAAATGAGTTCACAACCCTTGGATCCCTTAGATCAGTAGATCTGGAGTCTAGATCCACAAGGGGAGAAAAAAAATCAAACTAGGTGTGGTAAACAGGTCTCCCACAACCTAGTCTAGCTGAAAAACACCCTACAAGAGGGGCTGCAGCTATGCACAACAAACTGCCTCAAGAATAATGCAGTCTTGGACAATATGAGAAGGAGGCCATCAAATATTATTAACAAATGAATGTACAGCATCAAATCAAAATTAAATTGAATCTCTTTCAATATACAGTTGATTACATGAGACAAGAGAGCAAGATATATTCAGAAAGGAGAGCTACAACAGGTATATATCAGCAGAAATGGATCAACAGCATTATTTTCAGGAGCTGTAGCAGTTTCATATTACAACTCATATCTATGACAGATCTGTGGATAAAACATCAGATCTATTTCATATCTAAAAACTAGATAGTTTTCTTTACAAGATCCCTTTGGGGTTTTGACCAAATCATGCATAAATAACAGTAGATATAAGATACAAGTTGCAGATATGTAAAATGTTGTAGTAATTTTTGAATATTACATTTCATTACAATAGATCATATATGAATAGAACATGGATCAGCAAGCTAATCCATGGATCACCTAAGTGGAAGGCAAAGCCCAGCACTAGAGATCTCTCATCAAAATAGTGATCAAAACATCAGAAAGAACCTCATATCAAAATAACGTAGTCCATCAATGGAAATAGCGTTGTAGCTCAAATGACATAGATAGCCACTGCAAAATTGCAAAACTGAAGTATAAATAGGATAGGCACTCTTCCAGGATGTTAAAAGACACACTCCATCAGAAGAGGCTCCCAAAACAAGCTATATCTCTACAGATCTAGAATCCCACTTGTTGCAGCTTGCAAGAGCAACAAAACCCTCAATGGATCAGCACTACAATTGTAAGTAGAGCTTGGCCTCAAGCCTAATAGTGGATCAATTCAGCAAATGCTCCTCTAAGAATCCTCAAAGGAAGAGGTGGAATCCCTGCATAGGACTCCAAACACAATCCTCCACTAAACAACAGAGAATAGTATTTGTCTAAGTAGACAAAATACTCAGAAATATGATCAATCAACAACCTTCTCTTGTTGTCTTCCCTTTCATTTTATAAGATGAGAGCCTTTGAAAACCCTAAACCACCTTGATGAGTTAGCTCTTTTCACATGAGGGGCCTCCTTCTAAAACTATGCTATCCCTTTAGGAGATGCATTGAACCTAGACAGCACTGTAGATTTGGTCAAGGTTGACCCAGTCTCACAGCTCGAACCACTTTCACACCTACAAGTGATTATTTACATGGCCTTGATTTATCTGTGTTCACATGGGCATTGATTTATTAAGTCTTCTTAGGAGTTTTACATGTCCTCCTTTATTAATTTATTCATGCAACAGGAAATAAAACAAAAATTAATATTCCACTTAGCTTAGGCTAAGTAGGAATATTACAGTCCTCCCCTCCAAAATGTTGCTTGTCCTCAAGAAACTGATAGGGTAAGAGTTGTAGTACTTCTCCTCCTTCATTGTTGGCATCATCAAGGATCAAGTCCTTATCATAGTCTAGGTGCTCAACAAGCCAAAGCATCATGAATTTCTCCTCCAAGGCCAACATAATATGTGCATAGTCCATCCCTTCAGGAATAAAGAACTCAACAGAAATAAACATAGTTGGAGCAATGCCACATCTAAAACATGTATCATGAAGTACAATTTGAAGTTCCAAACCATGTGGTACATACACACTGCTCATCCTCTGTCCATACAATCCCATAAAAAATAAAACTATATCATCAATGTATGGAAGTAAGACTACATAGATGCAAACTGAAATCTGAACTTGAGGAGGTGGGTCAAAATCCCACATGTGATTCCAGTGCAATGCACCTCTTGCCTTCATTAGATCCAGGTGTGGTAAGTGGCATTCCCACCACACTTCCACTGCATAAGTCACCTTAACATGGTTGAAGGTGTTACATAAGTCTAGTGCCTTTGGGAAGCACCCGTCATGAAAAGGAATCTCCCTTTGCACATCAAGGGAGTGGCCAAGCTCAGAATTTCCCTTCGCCCCAAACAACCCATGAGATCCACATGATCTCTCACTCCCTTTAGGATTCATATCCTGCAAAAACATGGCAAAGGAATGTAATAGATTAGAAAATACAACTTTCTTATCATGATCAAACCCTTTACCATCATAGTTCTTCACACACATGGAGTTGTGCATGAACATTCCCTTCCTCTCAAGCATAGGAAGAGCTTGTTGAGATGACTCTTGCAAAGAGTCCATTGGCTGCCCCAATCCTCCATGGCTATTGCACCCTTGAAAGTGTTGATGTAAGTCCTCTCTCATGCCTTCCCAATCAAAACTCTTCATGATCAGGGAATAGATCTTCATTGAATACATATGGCTGAGGAAGAATTCTTCATATGCTCCTTGTAGGATCTTCTACTTGAGCTTGGAGGATCTAGCCAAGAATACCTTACCATGATAATAGATGACTCTTCCTAGGACTAAGTAGCCCTCTTCATGATGCATGCCATCTAGTATCATACCTGTGTGGAGATCTTTGGAATACTCTACAAGCAGTTGAGATTTCCAATAAAGATCCACACTGCTCAACAAAGACAGCACTGCTGATACATCCATGGGAGTGCTTGTCTTTTTGTTGATTGCCTCTTTGACATTACACATGCCAAAAATTTTTGTTGGGAGGCTGATCCTCCCCTTCTTCTCCTCCCACAGCACTATAGATTGATCTTTCATTGCTCTAATATTCCCTGGATCTAGATTTGGAGCAGCACTTTGTGAGGCTTCCCCCACAAGACCTGAATCTAATGGCATTCCAGGTGGCTTTCCATGAGATAAGAATGTCCCTTGCATCATCCTCATGAACATGAGAGAAGGAACTGTGAGATCCCTACTTCCACTGCGCAAATCCATCTCTGTTGTTTGTGTGGAAACATTAGGTGAAGGATAAGTGTTCATGCCTTGAATCATTTGTGTTTTCCCACTCTTCAAGTCCACCCACTCCATTTGCAAGGCTTTCCAGTCAGTGGTAACCTTCCCCAAAGTAATAAACCATTGGACACCCAAGATGATGTTGGTGTCTGGTATGTCAACTACAAAGAAATGATCGACCAAAGTGTAGGATCCCATGGTGACAGAGAGTGATGGAACATATTGCATGCATTGCATGGTCCTATCTCCTGGGACCAAAATAGAAAATCCCTCAAAATTATTAGTGGGGATTCCTATCCTTTGCACAAGGTGAGCATCAATAAATTTGTGGGTTGCCCCACTGTCAATCAGAACAGATACTCTATGATTCATAACTAAACCTTGTACTCTTAGGTTCAAGTACTTAGGCACTCCTCTCAAACAGGAAAGAGTCCCACTTGTTGGAGCAAAGGCTCCCTTCCCATATCTGGATGGTGTTTGATCTCCCTCTTCATCTTCCTCAGCACTGTGACCCCTCCTAGGTTCATCTCCTTCATCTTCCTCCTCAAAATCTGAGAAGACTTCAATGTAGTGTGATTTTCTAGCAGCACATCTGTGTCCTGGTGCCCATGACTCTTGGCAAGTGAAGCACAGTCTCTTTCTCCTCAATTCCCTCCTGAGATCAATATCAAGAGGCTTCTTCAAACAGCTCTCCTTGGGAGGAGCAGCTTTTCCTTCCTTCCCCTTAAAAAATTTAGGGGCCTTGCCTTGGAAAGTTGCCTTTGCTTTTGGCAAGGCATCTTGGAGATCTCTAGCCCTCTCAATGGCATCATGCAAAGTGATGGGCTAGGTAGATTTAACCAACCCATGCAAAGGTTCCTCCAGGCCATCAATGAACATGTAGACTCTCCTTGCTACAGATAGATCAGGAACCATGACTGATAATCTTAGAAACTCAGAGATATAAATCTCTGCATCTCCTGACTGCTTCAGCTTTTCAAGGCTTATGAAGGGTGCTTCAGGATCCTTCCTGTCAAACCTCTCCTCCAATATTCTAGTGAACTCAGCATAGGTAGTCACATTGATGTGTCCCAATGTAGACAACCCATAGAACCACCAATTGTGTACTTCACCTTCAAAGTGCAGCGCTACAATATTGATTGCTTCAACTTCAGTGACTTTGTTCAACTGGAAATAGATATTCGGCTTTTCTACCCATGTCTTGGCAGAACTGGAGGATGATCCATCAAAATTGGGCAAAACGAATTTTCACATAGTGTGGTGTCTACCATGAAAGAAACCACCATCTCTATATTGTTGCCCTGGCCTTCTCCTATCCTTGAGATGAAAAAATTCATGGAAATGTTGGGGTTCCTATGTTTTGGCCAGATTGGAAAAACCAAAAGATAAGACAACATCAAACCACTTTGGGATTCAAGGATCTAGCCCTCCTGAATCCAGAGAGGGATCTCTCTATGAATGAGTTTAAAGATGTGATCTTTAAAACCTAAAATGTGATTTTAGGATATTTATGAAGAGCATGGGTTTTGTTTGTTTGTTTTTGGTTGGAAAAAGACATGATGAAGGTGAGGGCAGTTCAAAATAAAGGGTGAAGATGTCTGCAAGTGAAGGAATGATTCGGCTGACAGAAAAGGCAAAGATAGTTTTAACCCATTGGGCTATGGAGTCATAGGAGGATTTTAATTGGACAGCAAGCTTCAAGAAGGATCAATGTGGCAAGTCACTTATGTCAACAGGATCTCTTAAGTTGATTTTATGGAATGAAACAGATAGGGAATGGAGAGAAAAACAAATGAAGAACAGTGAACAGCCTAAGATCAAGTAAGTACTTTCAAACTATCTTGCTTTGGAATGTACTTAAGGAAAAACATAAAAGTACTCTGAGATCAGGTAAGTGCTTTTAAACTAGCCTGCATTGAAGTACTTTCAGTTAGAAAAATTAAAAACAGTTCGAACAGCTTAAGATCAGGTAAGTGTTTCTAAACTATCCTGCTTTCAACATATTCTAGAGGAAAACACATATGATAATCACAAAGATAAATCTAGATCAGGCAAGTGCTTTTAAACCAACCTGCTTTAATATACTCTAAAGGAAAACACATAAAATACTCATTTTAAAGAGAAATCTAGATCAGGAAAGTGCTTTTAAACCAACCCGCTTTAATATACTCTTCAAAGGGAACGTTCGAATGAAGAAAACATAGAAAATAAAGCTTTCAGTAAGAGTAGGGTACTGTTGAGAGTAAATCCTAGCTCTATGTTTGCTGCTCTTTATCAGAGAAAGTGGACAGAGTGAAAAAATTAAAGAAAAAAACAATTGACAGTGAGGAACACATCACCATTGACATAAATTAGGATCCCATAAATCAGCAGCTTGTATTTGATGTTCAAACTAGTTACAGTCAACAAGCCCGGTGGGTCTCTACAACTTCAAACTTCTCATATCAACTTATGTATCTTCAAGTTCCACACAGGGCATCAGTAGCTTCAGAAAACTATTACATGCAATTAGATGTCTAGAGACCTACCTTTTCTCATCTTCTACAGAATTATTTATAGAAGAAGGAGGAGGCGCGATCTAGTAAAATATCTCCTGGGTCAATTAATACAAATGATGACTTCGCGGCCTTTGAGAGCCTCGATGAAGAAATTTACAGGTGTTTATCTGCATTAATTGATTTACACTTAGGATTAAGCTCGGTGGGAGACTTTTTTGACTTTTGAGGCTCTGTGTCATGTTGAAGTAACTCTGTTGCTGCTCCTTGAGGTCTAATGATCGAAAAGATTTGTTTCTGGGCTATTCTTAATCTTTAAAATAGTTTTGCCGACAATTAGAGATAAGATCTTTGATGTGTATTAATTGTTCATCTGTCCTTGCGTAAACACCTCTTGTTTCAGATAATGACTAAGCCTTCTTTGATTTCTGTGAGGCTGCAGGTGCCTTTAGGAGCTGGAGAGGGTTCGATTAGCCTCTTCTTGGGGCGGTGGAAGCTTTCTCGGATCGACAGTTGTTTTCGTCTCTTCATAAAACACCTTTAATTTACTTGAGAACTGTGTTTTAGGTCTGATCGGGCTTATCCTGTGTCTTCCGGTCTTTATGACGTCTTTATCCATGGATTTAGGCTTTGATTTGCTGAATGTGTGCCTTAATCCTTCAAATTGTGTTATGAAATCTTCAAACACTGATACTCTTTTTTTCTTTTATGCATTGCTGTGTCTTGTTGATGTGCAGGCCGCACAGGGCTCATATGGCATCAATTCCTCATAAAAAATCGACGAGACGCAGTTTTTGAGCCGATCGAATGTTCTCTTTGATGCATCAAGGCACGGGAATCATCATCCTCAGCCTTCGACTTTCCTTTTAATAAAATGGAAAACCATTGATAACCTGCAAAACATGAAACCAATTAATAAATCCTGCGTTTTGGGTTAAACTTCTTCAGAGGCATGGGAAGAGAGCAGGGCCGTTGGATGGCATCATCCAATGGTTGGGATTCATTAGAAATGATTAAACGAGAATGGAGGAAGATAATAAATCTGATCCGTCGATCGCGCGAAGATCGACAGTGGGGATTAGTCAAAAAACATAAAGTGGAAAGGCGAAAGGCGATGAAATCATGCGAGAAAGATCTGGGCCATCCAATCTGGACACGTGGGCGGTCCAGATTCAATCGGAGGATCACAATCGGCGGGGAGAGAATAAGGGTGCAATGGAAATCGCCAATGTGATTGCGCGATCGGGGAGGGCGATGCAATTGCGCGTTAGCCATTGATCTGAGGATCAGATCAACGGTGGGGAATGAATCAGAGGGATAGCTAATCGGGGGAACAAAAAAACACACCAAATGAAAATTGCGATGCTGCGCGAGCCGTTCGATCGGCTTCAGATCGACGGCAGATATTGCTTTAACTATGCCCCGGCGGAAAATCTTTGAAACATATGAAAAACCCAAATTTTCAAATAATACAAAGTTTTGGTGGATCAGGGCGTAATATATATATATATATATGAAGTGGCTAGTGCTTGATTGCAGGGCCGCTGGATGTATGGAATGATAATAGGCCCGGGGCGTATACAATAAAGGGCCAATCGCATCGAAACTATCGGGCCCGATCTTTCAATCAACCCATTCGAAACTTGTGATGAGATTAAGCGCCTTGGGAATTTAACCTCTAGTCCCAGGCGTAGGTTATATGGAATGGAAAGTGGAGGGCGGGGTTTATACATACGAGACTTAATCACACCGGAGCTTTTGATGCGGTCCTTCAATCAACCCATTGTGGATTACTTCCGATGCGATAAGCGCCTGATGGGCATAGCGCCTGGTTCCAGGTGAAAGTTATATGGGATGAAAGCGGAGGGGGTGGGGTTTATATATATGGGACTTAATCGCATTGGAAGTTTGATGCGGTCTTTCCGTCAACCCATATTCATTTAAAAAACATAACTCAGCGCATTTAGACCAAAACTTTGGGTAAATGGTTTTTTTGATATATAAAAGAAATAACGGATCGAAGATGGATTTTCAAAATGGTTTAGCGCTCGATTGCAGGCCCAAAGGGTTATATGAGATAACAACATGATAGGGGGTTATGAACAGAGAGCTAATCGCATCGGGGCTTTTGTTAACACAATGAAACAGACTTGCGTGCTTTGGATTTTCTCCGATACGATAAGCGCCGAAAGGTTTAGCTCTTGGTTCCATCACCAAGGCGCATGGTGGTGAAGTGGTTAAGGCTTGGCCCAAAGGGCTTAAACCCTTAATAAAAAATGGGTTTTTTCATAGAGTTTCAATGGTTTTCAAAGGGTTTTGGGGGTTTTGATATAGTCTAAAAAGGAGTTTAAAATATGCAAGGTGGATTTTATGAAGGGGAAGTGAGGAAAAATGGAAATCAGAGGAAAATGATGGGAAAAAAGAGAGTAAAAATGAAGGTTAGTTTCTGAGTGGAGGAAGGGGAGAAAGGGGATTTTACAGCAATTCTTTCTCATGGAATTTTTAACAGAATTTCTGAGCATTGAAATGGGAACATCAATGAAGATTTTTAGACAAAGGCATGAGGTCTGCAAGAGGCTTCAAGAAATAACATTTTGGTAATAAAAATTGTTTCTTGAAGGCTCCAAAAAATGTTTTGGCCACCTTTGATAGAACAAATCTTATAGGTGGCCAACAGTGGCTCCACTTGGGGATGGCGCCTTCTTGAAAGCATCAAGAACTTCAGACCTGCATTTCTTGGGAAGGCTGATCAGTGCCTGATCCATTGGGCTGCCTTCTTTGCTGGGAAAAACTTCTTTTTTTTTCTGAAAACATATTAGCAGCCAGGAAAACACAATGGAACTTCATCAACCAGCTTTCTACCTACCCAATCCTACTGATCTAGTATTTTTTTCTTCATTAGAGTGCATTTGGATTGGAAAACTCTTTTACAACATTTTATTCTTTTGAAAACAAGAAATCTAATCTATTTCTACTCCTTATTTATCCATGGACTCAGATTAAACAGTTGAGTCCATATGTTTCTCTACCTAATCTACCATCTGTTGGGATTAAACTGTCCAACAGATTTTATTCACTAAATTCTACAACAGAAATTTTAAAACAGTCAAGTCAAGATTAAGTTGTTTGAATTGTTGTGATCTATGGCATAAAAACAAGCTGCACATAGACATTTATTTTGCAGAAAAATTAAAACAAAATGGAAGGCTTGACATCTGAAAGTTTAAAGCACTTCCTTCATCCTTTTACAGCTCTGTTTTAACTCTTGTTTGAGTTGTTTCTTCCTTGTTCTCTGGTTCAGATTTTGAGCATGTTAGAACCAGATTTACATCTTTTTCGACTTAGAATGTAAAACAGATTTGAGTCATCTCTTGCTTGGAAACTTAGGTTCAGGTTTTGAGCTTGTTTGAACCTTTAATTTCTATCCTAATCTATCTACTGATAAGCCAAGATTAAACAGTTTGGCAAATCGAATTCACTATCCTATCAGCAGTAAATTTAAAACTAATTAGTCAAGATTAGGTTTTTTGACTAACTAGAAGTGTGTTTTTCAGGAGTGGAATTTAGGCTTGCACATTTTCAGAATTTATTTCTCTTTTTGGTATGGGGCTGTACCTTTATTGTTTTTTACAATCTGCCCTCTTTTCTTTTTCTATTGTTTTTTTTTTTTTTCTTCTTGTGAAACTGAACAAAGCAATGATATTTATAATGGAAATGAAAGATTTAAAATCAAACTCAACAGTAGTAATGCTTAAGCACTCTGCCATTGACAGGGCCCCCAAACAGATCTGTGCCATCTAACTCTTGCAGAAAAAAGGCATTTGGACCAATGGTGGAGTGAATCATGTAAGGACCTTGCCACAAACTATCAAATTTTCCATGTTTACCCTTATCCTCTCTTCTGGAGTCCCATTTGAGTACCTTGTCTCCAATGTTGAAGTCACAAGCCTTTTTTCTCTTGTCAAACAACTTCTTTATGTTCTCTTGCACCTTCTGAGCTCTGTTGTAAACCTCTTCCCTTGTCTGCTAGAGATGTATTGTCTGATTAATCCTCCTTATCATGTTGTCCTCTTCTGACTGTATTTCTTGGACTAATTTTATCACTGGTACACCTAGGCTGGTAGGAAACACTGCATTTGCTCCATAAACAAGTTGGTAATGGGACGTTCCAATGGATTTCTTCGTGGTCAATCTGTCTGCCCACAAAGCATGCACCAACTTGTTATGCCATGATTTTTTATTTTCCTCAAGCAACTTCCTGATGATGGCCACCCAAATTTTATTTGATGATTCTGCTAACCCATTACCTTGAGGGTAATAAGCAGTAGAATGACCGAGTGTAATCTGATACCTGTGACAAAAATCAATCATCTTTTTGGAACCAAAAGCAACAGCATTATCAGTAATAATCTTCCTAGGGCAGCTGAATCTAAACAAGATATGGTCTTCAAGAAATTTTAAAATGATAGAGTATGTGGCATTCCTAGAAGGGATGGCCTCTATCCACTTTGTGAAGTAGTCAGTGGCTATGAGAATCCATTTGTGTTGGGCAGACGAAGTAGGATGGATTTCTCCTATTAAATCTAGGCCCCACTGTTGGAAAGTAGCTTCAACAGTGATAGGTTGTAATGGTAAAGGAAGGAGTTTTCTTCTGCCCTCAAAAATTTTGCATTTGTGACAGGCTACTATCATTTTATGGACATCTTGGAAGAGGGTGGGCCAGTAATAGCCAGCTCTAAGGATTTTATTGGCTGTGGTTTTCCAATAGAGATGACCTCCACACTCTCCTTCATGGAATTCATGCTTGATCCTTTCTGCATCAACTTCAGGCAAACATTTAAGCAATAAACCATTGGCATTTTTCCAATATAAACCTTCATTTAAAATGCAATAGTTCCTAGCTTTCAACTTTAAAAACCTTGCCTTTGTTTTTGATAAATCAGGAGGAGCATTAAGATTTGTAAGCACATACAAGATATCAGTATACCAAGGTGAGTTTTGAAACTACTCTTCCACAGTGGGGACAGGTAACTCTTCCTGTTCATCCAGGGCATCTAGCATGTTAATTTCAAGGGCTTGTAGATTCGATTCAGCCATTAATTCAGCTAAGCCCTGACCTTTAATGAGTTTTTTGGGTTTGATTTCCAAATCATACTCTAATATTGCAGCAATCCATTTTCCCCTCTTTCCATCTGGGTCTTGTGACAAGATGTCTTTTACCACTATATTAGGCACATAGGCAATGATGTGGGAATGTAGAATATACACCCTGAAGTCCTTTAAGGCCTTTACCAAAGCATAGGCATGTTTTTCCATTATGTTATATTTCAAGGGTGCATCCCTTAAAGCCTTACTGAAAAAAGCAATAGGCTATTCCTGTCCCTCTGGTTTTTTCTGCAACAGGACTGTAGCCATGATATGCTTTGAGGCAAAGGAAAAAATAAGGAAATCCTTCGAAAATTCAGGGATGATTAGGACAGGTGCCCAGGTGAGTGCATTTTTTACCAATTCAAAGGATCTTTTGGCTTCTACAGTCCATTTCACTCCTACTTCTTTCTTGAGCATATTAGTCATGTTTCTAAGCAGCTCCGCTAAGTTGGGAATAAACCTCCTCAAGAAGTTAATCTTTCCAATAAAGGACTGTAATTATTTTATGTTCCTTGGTTGGCTAATTTGTAGTATTCCCTCAACTCTTTTTGGATCTATTTTAATCCCTTCTTCTGATATGATATGGCCAAGGAGTTTACCTTCTTGTAGGCCAAACACTGTCTTTTTTGGATTTAAAGATAATCCAAACCTTCTACACTTTTCAAGGACATTTCTTAGATGTTTAAGGTGTTCTTCATCAGATTTGGAATAAACTGTTATGTCATCAAGGTAAATTAAAATGAAGTGCCCTATCTCCTCTGAAAATGCAATGTCCATGGCCCTTTGGAAAGTGGCCCCAGCATTCATTAATCCAAAAGGCATTTTCACATACATGAAAGTGCCCCAAGGAGTGGTGAAAGTTGTCTTGAGTTGGTCTTCTGGGAGTACTAAAACTTGGTTGTACCCTGAAAAACCATCTAACATAGAAATACTCTTTGAACCAACTACCCTTTGTAGGATGTGTTCCATTTTGGGTAAAGGGTAATTTTCCTTTAGGGAGGCTCTGTTAAGGTTTCTGAAATCAATGCACAATCTGATTTCTCCTGTCTTTTTCCTCACAGCTACAAGGTTAGAAACCCAATCTGAAAACCTCACAGGCACTATGATTCTTGCCTCATACATTTTCTTGATTTCCTTTTCTACTAGAGGCAATTGAATTGAATTAATTCGGCATAGTTTTTGCCTAAAGGGTTTTTGGTTTTATTTCAACGGGATCTTGTGATGGATGATTTCTGTATCGTAGGCTTTTAAGTCTTTATAGCTCCAGGGAAAACACATCGACAAACTCTTTAAATAATTCAATGTATTTCTTTTTCATGTCTGGTGGCAAGGACCTAGCTAATTTAATCATTTTAGGCTGATCCTCGGTGCCTATGTTACATTCCTCGACATCGGACTCTGTGTATTCTACAGTTGGTTTCTTTGCCACGTCATTAAAATCAAACAGGTCTTCTAAAGGTGCTAGCCCCCTAGGTATGTTCTTGTCCTTTGATGGCAATACCTCTATGTCTTCATTTTCTGTGTCCTCGTACTCTTCAGTATGAGTTTCAAGTTTTTTAGTTAACATGTTGATTTTTACGGAACTGGATAGTTTATCTCCCTGAGGGGACTCTTTGTTGAGGAAATTTTCATCGAATTTAGAATGTGAATCAAATAACTCAAATTCGTTCCTACCAAGCAGGAAATCCTCTATCTGCTTGTCGCCCTCAAAGACCTACCAATATTTTTCATTATCTGGCACTGCAGGTCTATATTTTGTTTGAATGATGATCTGTTTATCACTAGGTGATTCTTGACATGAACTAGCAACGCAGGCCAGCTCGTTTGCAATTATTTTGTAAATGTGTTCAGGAAATATATGGCATTATTTTGGTATACCCTTCGTCTAGGATGTTTAACGGCATACTCTCCATTTAGTTGTTTGATGACTAATTCTGAGTCTCCCTAAACAGTTATCTTCTTGGCTCCTAGTTCTTTCAATAGACGCAATCCTAGGATGAGAGCCTCATACTTTGCGATGTTGTTAGTGCATTTGAAATCTAGCCTGAAAGCATGGCTTTCGGAGTAATTGTTTTCAGTTTTGACCAACCATACCCCAGCTCCCGCACTCCTTTTAGTGCAAGACCCATCGAATTTCATGCACCATAAGGGATTGTTTGTAGGGTTAACATCATTTTCATCCCTATTTCCTTGTTCATCATTATGTTCTATTCTGAGATCCACAACATGTTGTGCTGGGTCTCGTTCCTCAGGATTTTCATGGAGTTGAGCACGAGGGGTAGTCTGTTGTTTTCCATCTTGGCTTTGTTCACTCTGGTCTATTTTTTCAGCGCACTGTTCAACAGTTTCTCTCTCGTTTTCTTCTATATCTAGAACTGCCATCATTTCTAGATTAGGGGCCTCTAATTGGTTATCTGAGTCGCTGTCTTCTAGTTCTGACTCCTTTGTGGATTCATTATTGTAAAGGATAAATGAATCCAGGTTTTTATGGACAGAGTAAATGGGGGAATTTTCAGGCTTTTCCAAGCTACTGATCATGAATCTCATGTGTGCCTCTCTGTATAGTCCTCTAAGCTGGCTAAAGACAGGTATAGTGCCATATGTCCCATCCATCTATATTGTACCTTGCAGCTTGGTACCCCATGATCTTGACAACAACATGCCATACTTAGGAGGCACATCAGCCACCACAACATCCATAACCATGCACTTGGCTGGGATTTAAGTCAAAATCACACAAAGGTCTTTGATTAGGCCAAGGCACTTCACTCTGCTAGAATCAAAAGAATATAAATCCTTGTAAGGTCTGGTTATTTCTAATCCTAGCCTTTCCATTATTACCCTTGGCATAAGGTTGTGCGAGGCTCCAGAGTCATGCATAGCATTATGTAGGATTTTTTCATGAACATTTAAACTCACATAAAAGGGAGGAACAGGTCCCTCTTGATATATACCTTCAATATTAGGACCAAAAATGAGCTCTGGATGGTCATCATCAAGATTGACAGTATCATTACTATCCTCAATATTTAAAGCCTTCAAAATTTGGGTCCTATGTACTTGCTGGGCAGCTAACTCAGTAAGGGGAACAGAGATTATGATCTTTGAAATTTCCTATTCTAGGCTGAAAGGAATTTGGTTCTTTGAAGAACTTGTCTCAGCCTTACTAGCTGCCAGTCTATCATCAACATCAGCTTGCTGATTTGTTCTATTCATATTTGACAAAATGGTATTAACAGGAGTACTAGCTGAAGTGGTAGTACTACTAATGTCCGTACTTTTTTTTTCATTGTTTTGAGTGCCTTTCTCTCTACCTTTATCAGAATTCATAGCCAATGTTTTATCCTTTTATTTGACAATTTTAGGCTTGGTTGTAGTTCTATTTTGTGAAGATTTGTCAGAGGTTTTGGTGTTGGGAGTTTGTTTATTGGTTTTGCTTCTAAGGTCATATTCTTTTTGAGACTCTACGATGACATTTTCCATGTCTTGAAAATAACTTTCATCGTCATCTATGTTGTCATCATAAGGGGTATGAAGACCTTGTTTTCTATCATAATGAATCTCAAAGGCATCATTATCTACCCCCAACATGTTGATATCATCTTCCTCTGTTATCTCATCTGTTTCCTCAACCTCACTTATATAGTTTTGATGAAAGGGATGAGTGATCTATTGATCATCTTCCCTAGGTCTGTTTGGAGGTTGGTTCCTAAAATTCTGATTCTGGTTCTGGTTTTTGTTTTAAGGAGTAGTTTGGTTTTGACTAGCTTGTGCTCTCTCAAGGATGCTCATTTTATTCATCATTTCCTCCATCATTCTCTCCATTTTTGAGTTGGAAGTAGAGGGTGTAGATTCCTCTCTAAAGGACACTCTTTTTTCATTTTTCATTCTCGCTCTCTTCTCCATCAAGTTTACTTCTACAACAAGAGCATATTTTTTCATTTCTTCAAGAGTTGCAAGATCTCTCTCTCTTAGCTGATAGGACATCTCAGGGTCAAACCCTTCTAGAAATTTGTTTAAAGCTGAGCCTTGTGGAGGTTTTAGATCTGGGGAAAGTGCATTATATACACTATTAAATCTGGTACAATAAGCTTGTACACTTTCCCCCATGTCTCTATGGAGGTTCTTGTAATCCGAAAGGACTTGGAGAGGGTTTTTCTTTACTTCCCATTTGTTTAAGAATGTCTGATGGAAGGCTTGGAGATCATTGATACTATGAGGGGTTAAGCCTTTAAACCATTTCCTGACTTCCCCTCCTAAGCTTTGAGAAAATAATCTAAGCTTGACAGAATCATCATCAATTTCATTTCGGTCAAAGTAGTCATTCATTTTATCCATATGTTGTGATGCAGTTGTAGCATTGCTAGCATCATATAATGGAATTTTGGACTGATAGTCCTGCGGAAGATTGACTAATGGTACAGGAGGGACTAAGGGAGCATACCATGCTGCCATGATATGTGGTGGAGGTGGATTTACAAGAGGTGGATTAACAGGAAGGAAAGTGGGTTGGAATGGAGTAGTTTGAACAGTGGATGTAGGGTGAGCAGAAGTGGATGGACCAGGAGTAGATTGCTGAGTTGATCTTGGATGAGAGACACCTAAGTTGTGAAGGAAATGTAAATCAGGAGGTGTTGCTTCTCTGCTACCAGGATGTTCACTTGTTTCAGGAGATGAAAGTGAATACTCAGAATCTAACTGATCTAAATCATCAAGAGACCTAGTTCTAAAGGGATTCACTAAGTCAACTTGTGATTGTGGTAGAGCTGAAAGATTTTCAGGAACTGGATTAGCTCTTAAGGGTGATCCAAAAACAGTTGATAATTTAATCCTAGGAGACTTCCTAAGGATACTTTCTGGATTATCAACTGTCTCAGGTGGATCAGGGTCAGGATAGGCTCTAGTGTGAGTCTTCTAGAAGCCACTATGCTTTGTTTTTTAGACCTAACTAAACAAGAAAAGTGTTAACCATATATGACAATCTTTGAGCGGTTTAACTGATCCTTTGCTAAGAGAACTTTAATCCTATAGCCCTCTTACTGAGTTTGAATGGTTTTATAATGATTACGGGTCCTCCCAGTGGAGTCTTAAGGTCTGCAGGGTTGTGGAGTCACCAAGTGGAATTTTTTAGCTCTTTTGGAGGTAAGAGGTGTTATGGTCCACTACCATGTTTATTGAATATCAATGTGAACTGATTTTTTAAGTTCTAGTGGTTGTATGGGAAACTAAGGAGTTTATAAAAAGCTAGCCAAGTGACTATGAACTCAAAAAATTCCCCAGTGGAGTCGCCATTATGTTGGCAATGACAATGGGAGACAAAACCAAACTATGAACTCAAAAATTCCCCAGCGGAGTCGCCATTATGTTGGCGATGACAATGGGAGACAAAACAAAACTATGAACTCAAAAAATCCCCCAGTGGAGTCGCCATTATGTTGGGGTTCCTATGTTTTGGCCAGATTGGAAAAACCAAAAGATAAGACAACATCAAACCACTTTGGGATTCAAGGATCTAGCCCTCCTGAATCCAGAGAGGGATCTCTCTATGAATGAGTTTAAATATGTGATCTTTAAAACCTGAAATGTGATTTTAGGCTAGTTATGAAGAGCATGGGTTTTGTTTGTTTGTTTTTGGTTGGAAAAATACATGATGAAGGTGAGGGCAGTTCAAAATAAAGGGTGAAGATGTCTGCAAGTGAAGGAATGATTCGGCTGACAGAAAAGGCAAAGATAGTTTTAACCCATTGGGCTATGGAGTCATAGGAGGATTTTAATTGGACATCAAGCTTCAAGAAGGATCAATGGGGCGAGTCACTTATGTCAACAGGATCTCTTAAGTTGATTTTATGGAATGAAACAGATATGAAATGGAGAGAAAAAAAAATGAAGAACAGTGAACAGCCTAAGATCAAGTAAGTACTTTCAAACTATCTTGCTTCGGCATGTACTTAAGGAAAAACATAAAAGTATTATGAGATTAGGTAAGTGATTTTAAACTAGCCTGCATTGAAGTAATTTCATTTAGAAAACATTTAAAAATAGTTCGAATAGCTTAAGATCAGGTAAGTGCTTCTAAACTATCCTGCTTTCAGCATATTCTAGAGGAAAACACATATGATAATCACAAAGAGCAATCCAGATCAGGCAAGTGCTTTTAAACCAACCTGCTTTAATATACTCTTCAAAGGGAATGTTCGAATGAAGAAAACATAGAAAATAAAGCTTTTAGTAAGAGTAGGGTACTGTCGAGAGTAAATCCTAGCTCTATGTTTGCTGCTCTTTATCAGAGAAAGTGGACAGAGTGAAAACATTAATTAAAACAACAATTGACAGTGAGGAGCACATCACCATTGACATAAATTAGGATCCCATGAATCAGCAGCTTGTATTTGATGTTCAAACCAGTTACAGTCAGCAAGCCCGGTGGGTCTCTATAACTTCAAACTTCTCATATCAGCTTATGTATATTCAAGTTGCACACAAGGCATCAATAGCTTTAGAAAACTATTACATGCAATCAGATGTCTAGAGACCAACCTTTTCTCATCTTCTACAGAAGTATTTATAGAAGAAGGAGGAGGCAGGATCTGGTAAAAGATCTCCTGGGTCAATTAATACAGATGATGACTTCGCGGCCTTAGAGAGCCTCGATGAAGAAATTTATAGGTGTTTATCTGCATTAATTGATTTACACTTAGGATTAAGCTCGGTGGGAGCCTTTTTTGACTTTTGAGGCTCTGTGTCATGTTGAAGTAACTCTGTTGCTGCTCCCCAAGGTCTAATGATGGAAAAGATTTGTTTTTGGGCTATTCTTAATCTTTAAAATAGTTTTGCCGACAATTAGAGATAAGATCTTTGATGTGTATTAATTGTTCAGTTGTCTTCAGGCAAACACCTCTTGTTTCAGATAATGAATAAGCCTTATTTTATTTCTGTGAGGCTGCATGTTCCTTTAGGAGCTAGGGAGGGTTCGATTAGCCTCTGCTTGGGGTGGTGGAAGCTTTCTCGGATCGACAATTGTTTTCGTCTCTTCCTAAAACACCTTTAATTTACTTGAGAACTGTATTTTAGGTCTGATCAGGCTTATCCTATGTCTTCCGGTCTTTATTACGTCTTTATCCGTGGATTTAGGCTTTGATTTGCTGAATGTGTGCCTTAATCCTTCAAACTGTGTTAGGAAATCTTCAAACACTGATACTCTTTGTTTCTTTTATTCATTGATGTGTCTTGTTGATGTGCAGGTCGCGCATGGCTCATATGGCATCAATGCCTCATAAAACATTGACGAGACATAGTTTTTGAGCCGAGAAAATGGTTCTCTTTGATGCATCAAGGTGCGGGAATCATCATCCTCAGCCTTCGACTTTCCTTTTAATAAAATGGAAAACCATTTATAACCTGCAAAACACGAAACCAATTAAGAAATCTTGTGTTTTGGGTTAAACTGCTTCAGAGGTGTGGGAAGAGAGCAGAGCCGTTGGATGGCATCATCCAATGGTTGGGATTCATTAGAAACGATTAAACGAGAATGGAGGAAGAGAATAAATCTGATCCGTCGATTGCGCGGAGATCGACGGTGGGGATTAGTTGAAAAACATAAAATGCAAAGGCAAAAGGCGATGAAAGCATGCGGGAAAGATCTAGGCCATCCAATCTGGACACGTGGGCAGTCCAGATTCAATCAGAGGATCGCAATCGGCGGGGAGAGAATAAGGGTGCGATGGAAATCGCCGATGCGATTACGCGATCGGGGAGGGCGATGCGATTGCGTGTTAACCATTGATTTGAGGATCAGATCAATGGTGGGGAATGAATCAAAGGGATGGCTAATCGAGGGAACAAATAAACACACCAAATGAAAATTGTGATGCTGTGCAAGCCATTCGATCGGCTTCAGATCGACGGCAGATATTGCTTTAACTATGCCCCGGCGGAAAATCTTTGAAACATTTGAAAAACCCAAATTTTCAAATAATACAAAGTTTTGGTGGATCGGGGTGGAATATATATATATATGAAGTGGCTGGCGCCCGATTGTGGGGCCGCTGGATGTATGGAATGATAATAGGCCCGGGGCGTATACAATAAAGGGCCAATCGCATCAGAACTATCGGGCTCGGTCTTTCAATCAACCCATTCGAAACTTGCGATGCGATTAAGCGCCTTAGGACTTTAACCTCTGGTCCCGGGCGTAGGTTATATGGAATGGAAAGCGGAGGGCGGGGTTTATACATACGGGACTTAATCACATCAGAAATTTTGATGTGGTCCTTCAATCAACCCATTGTGGATTACTTCCGATGCGATAAGCACCTGGTTCCGGGTGATAGTTATATGGGATGAAAGCGGAGGGGGCAGGGTTTATATATATGGGACTTAATCGCATTGGAAGTTTGATGCGATCTTTCAATCAAGCCATCTTCATTTAAAAAACATAACTCGACGCATTTAGACCAAAACTTTGGGTAAATGGGTTTTTTGATATATAAAAGAAATAACGGATCGGAGATGGATTTTCAAAATGGTTTAGCGCCCGATTGCGGGCCCAAAGGTTTATATGAGATAACAACATGATAGGGGGTTATGAACAGAGAGCTAATAGCATCGGGGCTTTTGTTAACATAATGAAACAGACTTGCATGCTTTGGATTTTCTCTGATGCGATAAGCGCCGAAAGGTTTAGCTCTTGGTTCCAGCACCAAGGCGCATGGTGGTGAAGTGTTTAAGACTTGGCCCAAAGGGCTTAAACCCTTAGTAAAAAATGGGTTTTTTCATAGAGTTTCAATGGTTTTCAAAGGGTTTCGGGGGTTTCGATATAGTCTAAAAAGGAGTTTTAAACTATGCAAGGTGGATTTTATGAAGGGGAAGTGAGGAAAAATGGAAATCAGAGGAAAATGATGGGAAAAAAGAGAGTAAAAATGAAGGTTAGTTTCTGAGTGAAGGAAGGGGAGAAAGGGGATTTTACAGCAATTCTTTCTCATGGAATTTTCAACAAAATTTCTGAGCTTTGAAATGGGAACATCAATGAAGATTTTTAGACAAAGGCATGAGGTCTGCAAGAGGCTTCAAGAAATAACATTTTGGTAATAAAAACTATTTCTTGAAGGCTCCAAAAAATGTTTTGGCCACCTTTGATAGAACAAATTTTATAGGTGGCCAACAGGAAACTCAAGTTATCCTTGAATCTCTGACTCTTAGAGTCATACTCTACAAAGTAACCTTCAAGGGAGGCTTTCTCTTTTGGTCCTTCATTCTCCACAGCTAAGAAGGTAGGCATAGTGGAGCGTTGTGAGGCTTGTGGAGCTTGTGGCAGGTTCACAGGTTGACCAATCCCATGATGAGACATGTCAGAGCTTTCTCCTTGATGAAATATCCCAAGAGATTCCCTCAATCTATCCTCCCTCATCTCCTTGATCTCCTTGGCAAGATCTTTCATGGCCACTAGCAGAGTTCTTGAAAACTCTTCTCCTTCTTTATCACTGGTAGTTTCAGGGGCTTTACCCTGGTCTTGATCTTCAGTAGTATATTCATACTTCTTATGACTTCTGTTTTGGTATCTCTTCTCCCTCTCAATAAGAGGATCATCTTATTCTGAATGCAACATGGCTGGTGCTCCAAGGCAAGCACAGGATGTGCCAAGAAAG
This sequence comes from Pinus albicaulis, assembly GCA_034641835.2. Lineage (NCBI taxonomy): Eukaryota > Viridiplantae > Streptophyta > Pinopsida > Pinales > Pinaceae > Pinus > Pinus albicaulis. The sequence continues at coordinate 1,072,467,963 of CM076570.1, forward strand.
GAGCTACCACTGTAATATCCCAATATGGGGATTGCATAGCAAGCTTGGAAAATAGCGCACTTCCTGAAGTATTGGTGTATAGAAATGAGTTTAAAACCCTTGGATCCCTTAGATCAGTAGATCTGGAGTCTAGATCCACAAGGGGAGAAAAAAAAAATCAAACTAGGTGTGGTAAACAGGTCTCCCACAACCTAGTCTAGCTGAAAAACACCCTATAAGAGGGGTTGCAGCTATGCACAACAAAATTCCTCAAGAATAACGTAGTCTTGGACAATATGAGAAGGAGGCCATCAAATATGGTTAAAAAATTAATTTATAGCACCAAATCAGAAGTAAAGTGAAGCTCTTTCAATATACAGTTGATTACATGAGACAAGAGAGAAAGATATCTTCAGAAAAGAGAGCTACAACATGTATATATCAGCAAAAATGGCTCAACAACGTTATTTTCAGGAGATGTAGAAGTTTCATATTAAAACTTAGATCTAGGACATATATGTGGATAAAACATCAGATCTATTTCAGATCTGGAAACTAGACAGTTTTCCTTACAAGATCCCCTTGGGGTTTTGACCAAATCATGCATAAATAAGAGTAGATCTGAGATACAAGTTGTTGATCTGTAAATTGCTGCAGTAATTTCTGAATATTACATTTCATTACAATAGATCAGATTTGAATAGAGCATGGATCAGCAAACTAATCCATGGATCACCTAAGTGGAAGGCAAAGCCCAACACTAGAGATCTATCATCAAAACAGTGATCAAAACACCAGAAAGAACCTCATATCAAAATAATGCAGTCAATCAATGGGAATAGCGTTGTAGCTCAAATGACATAGATAGCCACTGTTGAATTGCATATATGAAGTATAAACAGGAGAGGCACTCTTTCAGGAGGTTAAAAGACACACTCCATGAGAAGAGGCTCCCAAAACAAGCTAGATCTCTGCAGATCTAGAATCCCACTTGCTGTAGCTTGCAAGAGCAGCAAAACCCTCAATGGATCAACGCTGCAATTGTAAGTAGAGCTTGGCCTCAAGCCTGATAGTGGATCAATTCAGCAAATTCTCCTCTAATAATCCTCAAAGGAAGAGGTGGAATCCTTGCATAGGACTCCAAGCACAATCCTCCACTAAACAACAGAGAAAAGTATTTGTCTAAGTAGAAAAAATACTCAGAAATGTGATCAATCAACAACCTTCTCTTTCTTCCTTCCCTTTCCTTTTATAAGATGTGAGCCTTTGCAAACCCTAAACCACCTTATGAGTTAGCTCTTTTCACATGAGGGGCCTCCTTGTAAAACTGCACTATCCCTTTAGGAGATGCATTGAACCTAGACAGCGCTGTAGATTTGGTCAAGGTTGACCCAGTCTCACAACTCAAACCCCTTTCACACCTGCAAGTGATTATTTACATGGCCCTGATTTATCTATGTTCACATGGGCATTATTCATTTATTCATGCAATAGGAAATAAAACAAAAATGAATATTCCACTTAGCTTAGGCTAAGTAGGAATATTACACTGTGGCCTCTTTTATAGGTAAAAGGAAAAAGGCTCAATGTCATCCATTTTAGTGCCATCTGTCCCAATGTCTCTTTCACTACTTGATGCCCTGCTATCATGATCTGATGGTGAAGGATTGTGAAAAGGTGATGAGGGAGGATCAACATGAGGTGAGGGGATGTGAGTGGATGGTGATGCATGAACCGTGGGAGGTGATGGAGGAGTTGATTTGGGAGGATGAGAAGATGAAGGAATATCCTGTTGCTGATGGCGAGGTGGAGTAGTGAAAACCTCATGGGCAATGAAGGTATCCCATGGAATGTTTTTCTGCTGGAGCTGATGTATGACCACCATGTTGATGAGTGAATGATGGAATAGACTCTGCATTTGTTGAGGATAATCTCTCTTTTGGACAATGTAGGCTAGTTTTTCAATGCTACAGAAAAGATAATATGGTATATGCAGCATCCTAACTCTATTGAAATGCATAAGAAGACGGATTTGATATGAGTAGAGGCGGGAAAACTTTACCTTACAAGTGAAATAATTAATTACTATCCTCATCATGGGTGCATATCTATCAAGAAGATGAAAAAAATGGAAAATGGACTTGTGGTGATCTTTATACCTAGGTTTTAGGTATGGTTCAAAATAACCCATGTCCAGGTTTTCTTGCTTGAACCACTTCTCCCCCACACTAGGTATCCCAGTAGCAGCAACAATGGCATCAGTGAACATCTCAAATGTAACCCCGGAAATATTGACGTGTTTTTCATGTAGGTTAATGATGAATAATCTTGTTAGCTCCGGGTGGTTTTGGACTTGCTGCACCTTCTCACAAAACTCAAAGTAGCCCACTTATTTAAAACAAGATACAATAAGGGGAGATGCCATGAGTTCTCTTGTATTGAGGGGTTCAAATCTGTTTATCCTCCCTCCCTTGTGATCATGTCTTCTTGGCATTTGTGCCTCACCACTACTGCCACTATCTTCTCCCTCTGACATCTTCAAATCCTGATTTGGAAACCTTAGGGTGGATGTGAAATGAAATGAGGGGAAGGGAATGAAATGATAGCTTTGCAAATGAAGGGAATGATTGAATGGGTATAGCTGTAGGAAATGAGTGAGGGGAAAGCTAACTCAATGACAACCCTCAAGAAATATAATCACCCTTGTTTATGACTAATTTTCTTCAAGGAGGATGAAATAAGTCTATAGACAGTGATCTATGATTTGTAGCTAGGGTTTGATTAGGGTTTTACTTTCATTCATTAAATGATGACCAAAATAGAATGAAAATGGGTTATGGTATGCACTTACCTCTTATCAGTGCCTTAGAATGCTTGAGCAAATATTTGAAGAATTTTTAATGTGATTTGAGTGGTTGGAAGACTCTGAAACCCTTTCTATCCAAGCACGCAGCGCCAATGGCTGAGGGCATAGCGCCAAGCTCTAAGCGCGCAGTTCCAAGCTCTAAGCACGCAGCGCCAAGACAACTTCATAGGGTTCTGTTCGGGTAATATCACAGTGCTTTGGCAAGGGCGTAGCGCTAGCTCCCAGGCACACAACGCCTTCATAAAATGTATGGAGGAAAATGGGCAAGGGCACAGTACTAACTCCAAGGGGCGCAATGCCAAAACATTTTTCCCTAATTTGCTCAGAAAACCCACAAACTATTTCTTTCTAAATGCTCTTGATCTTTTGAAAGGTAACAATGATTCTTTTGAAGTGTTAGATGGGCTTTTATAGGCTTATAGATCTAATTTAACTTTGAAACCCCACTTTCTAATGTTTTAAATCCTTTTCCCTTTTTCACTGATATTCTTTGACACTTTTTCTTGAAGGTGGTTGAAATCATGAAGTTGACTTTTATTTTTCTCATTTAGGCATGAAAAGTTCATTTTGACAACTTTGGGATTTAATAACATAGTAGCATCTTTAAAATCTTCTGTAGTTCTCACCATAAATTTCAACTCAACTTTTCCACCTTTTCTGGCCACCTTCCTCAAAACCCTAAGTGTCTGCAGTTCTTTTACAGCAATCATTAGTGTTGTCTTCTAAGTTCTATATAGCCCTTTCAAGTTCATTCATTTATGTCCAACTCATCTTACCTTTTTCCATATTCCATCAATATTTTCTGATAGACTTTCTTCATGTTTGGCCTTGTGTGCTTCCTTAATGTCATTTTCCTGTAAGTAATCACTACTTTGGCACTCAAATGGAATAACCAGCTCATAAACCTAGTCATCTTCAAGACCAAGTGTTTCCTCTTTCCTGTTGAAAATGCAGCAAGATGATGGAGCTTAGTGAAATGAAGTCGCCTTCAATAAGTGGGCCCGCAGGCTATTTTTGGCGCAAAGTCTATTTTTAGACTATGTCTATTTTTAGACATATGGAGCAGGGTCTAGGAGTTGCAATATGCTATTCTTGGATGATTGGTCGAGTTGGTAAAAATAGATGAGACCTCTATTTTTTGCTCCTATAGGTCAAGCTCATTTTTAGACCGCCTCCTTAAATAGGAAGTCAAATATTATTTACCCTTAATAATATTTGGACTTTAAACTTCATACTTTTACTCTCTCGAGCACTTCTTGGCTTCAAGCTTCTGAAGTGGCACATGCAGCTGACAGAAGGAATTACGCCATTCCTAGGGGTTAGTTGAGCTATTGCATGGTTGACTTCAGTTACAACTCATGTGGCAGAGTTTGGTGGAGTTGATGAGACAGTTGGTGGAGTTGTGTTCGGCTTAACTTAGTTGAACTAGTTGTATTTAGTCTAACTGATAAATACACTAGTGATGAGTAGTGTGAATTAATTATTAATTAATTCACTAATTATTAACTCAATATTCAACCTAAGAATACACGGCTCACTACAAAAGCAGGCGGGACGCTCAAAGGAGACCAAAGGAGAGGCATGAAAGGGTTGAGTTAGCTAATGCGTTTACATCGCTTGTGCAAGGAGATTTGAAACACACTGGAGGAATTGCCCATGATGATTGCGCCGTCAAGCCAAGGAGATTCGAACCTGACACTATTTATACGTGCCATGATTGCGCAATAGAGTAAGGCAATTAGTGGTGAGTTTTGGAAATCCGCAACTGCTCAAAAACCAAGCTATTCTTGTGTGGGTAACTGTATGAGAAAGTATTGAGTACTTGTGAGGAGTATTGTACTGAGTTTGTTACTTGATTTATCCATTATAATATACACAATAGCTGCGGGTTTTTCAGCTATAAGCTTTCCCCATACATACCGTGTTAATGTGTATGATGATTTGATGTGTTATCGCTTGATTTATTTTCCGCATGTGTGATGATCTGAGTGGAAGAGATTATGTGTTGCATATAAATTCGAATTGTATGTGATCAAGATAGTCTCGATGGATAATTAATCATTATTCAGCAAATTTCTACATGGTATCGGAGCTATTGAAGTTCATATTGATCATCACAGTGATTACAAACTTATTTCGGTAGACAGAGTCTGCATGCGGGCCAGGTAGCCTCCGGATTCATCTTTCTTCGGAAAGTGAAAGGTCTGGTAAACGCCCCTTGCAGTCAATCTCTGTGCTAGAAATAATTTGTTCTCATAGATCTAGAGCAGTTGAGCTTTGAGGTGGAATTCGAAATTTTGCAGCAGTTTTGTTTTCTTGGTGCCGGTGTTGAAAATGTCTTTCAACGGTTTGCGACTCGAATATGCTCTTTAAGGCAGTTCGAATTATGTTGCATGGAAGGATCGCATGGAGGCAGTATTAGAAGATAATGGTCTGAAGGAGTTCTTAGATACGGATGTCCAAAAGCCCACTGATCCTGCTGAAGTCGAAGCATGGCAAAAGAAGATGGCGAAATGTCGAAGGATCCTGTTGGAGGGCGTCAAGGATCATATTGTATCCAGCCTGCATGGAAAGGCTTCTCCATTTTTAATGTGGAAAGCTTTGACGGATCTATTCCAGAGTAAGAGTGACCAAAGGAAGCTGGCGCTCAAAGATAAGCTTAGGAACATCAAGATGGAGAAAGGCGACAGTATCGCCAAATACCTCACGAAGTTCACTCAGTGCAGAGATGAGCTGGGAAGTGTGGGGGTGACTGTCGAAGAAGAGGACATGGTCGACCTGGCTCTCCTTGGTCTTCCGAAGGCTTGGCACTCATATCAAGATAGTGTCAATGGTCGGGAGAAGCTGCCAGGATGGGAGCGCCTTTGGGCGGATCTCATGCAGGAGGAGACAAGGAGGACTACTCGAGATGGATCTTCATCAAAGGGAGCTGATGAAGAAAACTGCGCTTTGGTTGCCAAAGCAAAGAAGGGGAAGGGTAAGAAAACCTCTCATTCTGGTGCAAAGGGAAAGAAGCAGGATATGGCGAAAGTGAAGTGTTTTCACTGCCATGATCACTGACATTATGCTACCAATTGTCCAAAGAAGAAGAAGAACAAGCAAGCGGGAAGATCTGCAGATGGAGAAGCTTTGGCTTCACAGTTCGAGCTTGATTTTTCACTAATCGCATGCTTGGTTTCAAGTGTGTTAGGATCGGTGTGGTTCTTGGACAGCTGCAAGGCCATTTCATAAGTGACGAGATCGGGATTTGTTCTCGTATCTGGAGGACAAAGCATCTAGGTGTACATCGAGATGGGCATCAATGGTAGATACAGCATGGACGGCATTTCCATCTATATCCTTTCTTGTGAGGGAGTCCGGTAAATCCTTCGTATTGAAGGATGCGTTTGCGTAAGGTACTGGATTGGAAGAAGAACTTGATCTCTCAGTGGACGATGTTGGAAGATAAGGGGTAAGGATGTGGTCTTCAAATGGCTAGAAAAGCCTTCGTGCAAGCAGACTACTGGAGAGACCCGGAAGATAGGGGTTCGAACTCAGAACCTTTATCAGTTGCATGTAGATGACTGCGCAGCTATGGCATGCAAGGCGTGAGAAGTGGTGAGCCGGGATGATGAGGGCGAACTATGGCACAGGAGATTGGGCCATCTTCACCATGGAGCTTTGAAGATTCTGCAGCAGATTTCTACTGGACTTCCTAAGGGCACTCTTGCGCAGTCAGATCAGTGCAAGGGGTGTACTTTAGGGAAGTATGTGAAAGACACCTTTCACGAGAAGGATAGTCGCGCCACGACGATCCTTGAGAGAGTTCACACAGACGTGTGTGGTCCTTTCTCAGTTGCTTCGACAGCAAAGCACAGGTATTATGTGATCTTTCTTGATGATTTCTCTCGAAAGTGCTGGATCTTCTTCATGCAGAAGAAGAGCGATACATTCGCGAAGTTCTGTGAGTTTAAAGCACTGGTCGAGAAGGATTCGGGGAAGAAGGTGATTGCTCTAAGGAGTGATAACGGTGGTGAATTCATCTCGGCTGAATTCAAGGAGTTCTGCAGCGCAGAAGGGATTCGGAGAGAGCTCATCGCACCCCATAACCCACAGCAGAACGGGGTGGCTGAGCGGAAGAACACAACGATCGTGGGTGCCGCACGGGCGATGTTGTGCATGACTGGCATTAATAGCAGCATAGCACGCCGAGGCATGCACACAAAGGAGAGAGCAAAGGTAACCGTTAAGTCCTCACAAGGTTCTGCGGCGAGTACACCTGAGGAGGCTTATTCTCGCAAGAGGTCTACATTTCTCACTATAATTTTTGGTTCACCCGTCTACATGCATGTGACAAAGGATGCAAGAAAGAAGCCGGATCCGATCGCAGAAGGTTGGAATATTTTTGGGGTACACCGATACACCTCAACACTATGTGCAACTATCTGCAAGATTTTTTTGGGGACAATGAAAGACTGAAGTGACGGGATATCAAGTTTCAGGAGGAGAAAGCCATGCAGTGTTCGCTTGAGAGGGAGCTACACTTGCATGCAGATGAGGAGCTGTTAGTTCCTAAGGAGGAGCTTCCAGATGTGGATCAGCCACAAGAGGAAGTTCAGGAGGTGGAAGAAACCACCCATGCAGCGCCAACCATCAGAGGGCGCATGCGCACTATAGAAGCTGAGCGACTAGCTCGAGATGCAGAGAAGGTTGTAGGACCACCTACAACATGGGCCACAGCATAGTAGGCAACAATCGGGGACACTCACCTGATACATGCTCTGTGGGTTGAATTGTCGTGACAAGAGCCATCCAAACCATCCTCTTTTGAGGAAGCTGTGGAGGAACCCGCATGGGTATATGCCATGATCGAAGAATATGATTCGATCGTCAAAAACAGTGCATGGGAGATTGTCCCAAGACTGGAGGGGAAATCAGTGGTGGGTTCGAGATGGATCTACAAAGCGAAGCAGGCAACTGACGGGAGTGTGGAGAAGTACAAGGCAAGATTTGTTGCCCGAGGCTTTTCACAGATTGAGGGCATCGATTATGAGGATACCTTTGCACCTGTCGCAAGGTATTCTTCCATACAGACGATTGTTTCTCTCTCAACGCAGATGGGGTGGCACATTCATCAGATGGATGTGAATACTGTGTTCCTCAACGGAGTAATTGAGGAGGAGGTGTACATAGAGCAGCTCGAAGGTTTCGAGATCTTCAACAGTGAGTCGCATGTGTGCAGGCTCAAGAGAGCATCGTATGGTCAAGCAGTAACTCCCGTGCTTGGTACACTCGGATAGACAACTACTTCACTGGGCTTGGATTCTCCAAGAGTGAGGCGGATCCTAACCTGTACCAGATTGTGGTGGAGGGGAAGCTATTGATCATCGAACTGTATGTATATGATCTGATTTTGACTGGCTATGAGCAGTTGATACTTTCATGCAAGGAGGATCTTGCACGAGAGTTTGAGATGAAGGACTTGGGCATCCTTCATTATTTCCTGGGATTGGAGATTTGGCAGCGCAGTGGAGGACTGTTTGTTTCTCAGGGCAAGTATTCCCAGGAGATTCTCGAGAGGTTCAACATGCATGGCTGCAAGCCTGTTGACACTCCTCTTCCTGGTGGTTGGAGGAAGGAGGATGCTACTTCAGCCGAGGTAGTGGATGCCACTATCTATCGACAGTTGGTGGGGTCGCTATCCGGTCAATATGACGACCCGACATATATGTCGCAACTGCGCCTTTCGTGCTTTCGGTGAAGCTGCTCGCCCAAGCTCTTTTGGAAGGCAGGAAAGCATGTTAAGCACTATATTAGAGTACATTGGGATATGGTCTATGGTACAGACAAAGAGGATGGAGCGAAGCTTTCTAAGCCCACCGATGCGTATTGGGCAGGAGCCCAACGGACCGAAGAGCACATCTCGAGGAGTTGCAAGACTGGCCTGGCGTAGCTTGCGCAGGGAAGCAGAGCCCGTGGCACTCGCCCGCGAGAGGCCGAGGCATGGCGCCTAGCTGGCCGCATGCGAGGCTATTTGGGATGAGGAAGATCCGTTGGATGTTCGGTTGCATTCTTGAGCCTACAGCTGATTTACCCTGATAACCGTAGTTGCATTAAACTTCGACTAATCCAAAGATTTCTCATGATAGGTCCAAACACATCGACATCGGTACCATCATATCGTAGATTGTGTTCAGACGTGAGAATCATGATGTTTTGCAGGTCTCTACCACGGAGGATCAGGATGCTGACATCTTGACGAAGGCGCTCACCAGGAGCAAATTCGAATTCCACAGAGGCAGGATAGGGGTTGCAGATAATCCATATCTTGTTGAGAGGGAGTGTTGAAAATGCAACAAGATGGTGGAGCTTAGTGAAATGAAGTCGCCTTCACTAAGTGGGCCCGCAGGCTATTTTTGGCGCAAAGTCTATTTTTAGACTATGTCTATTTTTAGACATATGGAGCATGGTCCTGGGGTTGCAGTATGTTATTCTTGGAGTATTGGTCATGTTGGTAAAAATATATGGACCTCTATTTTTAGACATTTAGGTCGAAGTCTATTTTTAGACTGCCTATCCTAAAAATAGAAAAGTCAAATATTATTTACCCTTAATAATATTTGGACTTTAACCCCGCCACTCGGGAGCACTGCTCGAGCTCCCTGGAAGTGGCTCATCCGACAGAGGAATTATGCTATTCCTAGGGGTTTGGTGAGCTCATGCATGGTTGACTTTGCTTAGGACTTCAGTGTTAAGTTTGTAGGATTTGATGAGAATAAATGCAGGGACATGGTTCTGTTTATTTTAGTTGAACTAGTTGAGATTAGTTTAACTAGCTAATCAATTAGTTATGAGTGGAGTGAATGAAATATTATTTAATTCATTAATTAGTAACTCATTTTTCAACTCAAGAACACATCATTTCACTACAGTGCATGATCAGTTCAGTGGAGACCAGTGAAAGAGGTAGATGAAAGGGTGGAGTTAGCTATCAGTGGCGACATCAGTTGTGCATGAGATTTGCACCACACTTGGAGGAATTTCCCATGATGATTGCGCTGTCAAGCCAAGGAGATTCGAACCTTGGATCTCTATTTATACAGGCCATGATTGCGCAATAGAGGCAAGGCAATTGGCGGTGAGTTTTGAACCAGTAACCTGTTCAAAACTGAGCTAGATTGTGTGTAACTTCATGAGAAAGTACTGAGTACTTGTGAGGAGTATTGTACTGAGTTTGTTACATGATTTCTCCATTATAATATACACAATAGCTGCGGGGTTTTCAGCTATAAGCTTTCCCCATACATACTTTGTTAATGTGTATGATGAATTGATGTGCTATCGCTTGTTTTATTTCCGCATGTGTGATGATCTGAGTGGAAGAGATTATGTGTTGCATATGAATTCGAATTGATATGTGATCAGGATAGTCTCGGTGGATAATTAATCATTATTCAGCAAATTTCTACATTTCCTTGTTGTAAATTGTTTTCATTCAGGAGTAGAAATTCTACATCATCAATACCTTCTGTTGATAAATCTGTCAACACTCTTGCAGAAGTGCTAAACTTTTTCCATTTTTCTCACTTGCAAGTTTTGAACTGAGAAGATAATCCTCTTTGGATATTTTAGGTCCTTCTTGAATGACCATGTATTGACATTCTATTACATCTGAGCCAGATTCTAGCAAAGTAAAATCATTTCCTAAAACATCCAAGGATGACCTTGAAAGAATGTAAAAACCCTAATGACCTAATGGGGGTGTCCTTTGACCTGATTTTGACTGAAATTTGGCCTGGAGATTTTCAAGTGAAAACTGAGTATTGTTATAGGTTATTATGCCCAAAGGGACATGGGAATGAGTTGGCAACAATAAACCCAGAGAGAGGATGGATTTTATTGACAGGGGAAAATAGGGCAATGAAGTCTCAGGTAGGAAAGAAAGACTAAAATGAGAGGTATGAGCCTTTAATGAGTCTTCTAAGAACAACATAGTGACTTTGAGAAGACCATATGAGGAATAGTGAAAATAGGTTTATAAGGATAATGAAGGTAGTGAGATTTCTGAAACTCAAGATATTCAAGGAATATTGTTTTTCATAAAATTATAGCCATCCTATAGTCAACTAAAGATAGTGAAAAATATTGATGACTAACAAGCTCAACCCATCATAAATGAGGAAGAAATGCCTCAAGAATCATAAGGTGAGATGGCTTATGATTTTTAAGGTTAATTTCCTGTTAGAAACAAGGTTTTTGCACTTAGAAGGTTCATTTTTCAAATTACACAAAAATTTGGAATTTCAACAATTTTCAGCAGTTTCGTAGTGTGCCCGGGCTTGAAGGATAACAAAACGCTACGAAACTACTGTAGATTTTATTTTTCCTTTTTGAACTAGTTTTGTGAGCTTTCAGAAGGTAAAATTTGCATGGGAGATGTTTCTAAGGATGATGAAGACCATACCAAAGGAAAGAATCAAAAATATTGAGGTTGAATGGCATTTTTGTAGTGCTACAAAAGTACGATACGAAATTGCCTTACTTTCATAGCATACTTTGTGGGAGCTTTTTAAGAAGATTTTTGGGAATCTATGGACAGTTGGGTATTATCCAAGTGTTAGAGGATCATGACAATAGTTATTGAGCACTTAAATACCATGAAATGAAGATAAATTAGCAACTAAAGCATTCGTGGAAGAAGAAGACCAGTTTGCCTAAAAAACAGGGTTTGGTTTCCAGTTTTACAGGAGGTCAATTAAGTGGTCATGTAGTGATGAGTCCCATCATCCCAATTTTAACATGTGAAAGCATATTTGTCAAATATTTAATTGATTTAGAAGATAAGGTTGTTAAATGTAATAATGAGCGGTTTGAGTCCTATTAGGAAAAGGACTGTCAAGTAGGATAGCTATCATTTTGTCATTAAATAGATGTTTTATGGTTATGCAAGGTGTCATTAGGAAAAAAATTCGATGAATATAGCCAGGAGGCAGATCATCTCATGATGTAACAATTCCATTAATGGGCATAGATTCAAATTTTTCAGTGATTGGATATGTTATGGCTAACTGCTGCTATTGTAAACAGGTTTTTTGATCAGTAATGGAGAATGGTTATTGGTTTCATCCTTCACCTAAGATTCATTTGATACTTTCATGAACCCTATGTACCTTATTACTCTTTGTCAATATGTTAATGTTTGATTAGTCAGAATTCATGCTTAGCATGCTCTAACTTCCTTTCAAGCACTAAACTATTGGATATCTTTCTCATGTCCTACTTTGAGTATTTTAATGTTCATTACTTAGAATTCATGTCTCATGCTCTGACTTCCTTTGAACATTTATATATTGAGTAAACTCTGTATGTGTGTATTCTGCTTTCATCTAATTATCTACATGCCTCAGCTTCCACAAGGAAATCCTTTATCATTTATATCCCTATCACTGAATCCATAGCCCAATGGTAGCAAGCCTTCATCTTTTCAACCTGAAAACATAAAAAACCAAGAAAAAATTCATAGAGTTAGCCATCTAGTACTATCATTATCTAAATCATAAAACCCCCTTGAGAGAGCCCTCTTAGACTGAAGAGGCTAAGCTTAAGTCAAAAGCTAGTTTGAAACAGTTACTCCAATTTGACCATTGAAGCAGCCCAAGAGGACTCAATTTGGTGATAACACATCACATGAAGCTATCTCAATCAACCTGATCTCATTTGTGCCAAAGAACCCTTCGAGGTCTCCCAACCATCCATGACACATCAACAGAAGTCCACAAGCAACAATCTTCCCTGCAAAAAACTGTTGTTCAGCACCTCACCACCCATCCACCAAAACTCTCAGCCCATCTCACCATGTAACCTGTCAAGACCACATCTCAAGGTCTTCAATTGCACCCTTTGCTCCATGATCTAGCATTAGGGGAATTTTTAGGTCTAAAACGAGCCTCCTAAAAAAAATGTACAATCAAAATAAAATTTATAAGAACCAATAGGATTCAAGATGATGATGTCAACCATGGGGGATGATTCACCATTTTTTAAGTAAAAGGGTAAAAAGATTAAAAATTATTAAAATAATAAAACTATTTTTTCAACTCGTGTTTTCAAATTATCTCCCAAATTTTTTACTCAAATTCCTAGCGAGAGTAGTTGTTGGATGCAAAATTAATTCCTCATCCAAGGATTACCCCTGTTGCATACTTTCGATGGACCCTGCTACACGAAAAATGAGAATTACATGAAAAAATGTGATTGCAAACACGTTTTTCATGTATTTATCATTTTCCATGTAGCAGGGTCCATTTAAAGTATTCAACATGGGTACTCCTTGGATGAGCAATTAAATTTTGCATCCAACAAGTACACCCACTCAAAATTTGAGTAAAAACTTTGGGATATAACTTGAAAATATGAATTGAAAAAGTAGTTTTTCTTTTTTCCCTCTAAATTTTGATGATGTAATCAAATCTGATTTTATTGTTTCCATTTTTATTTTATAATTTCCTTAGGACGCACATTTTAGACCTAAAAATTCCCCTAATGACACCGAAAACTCCCTTTGAGTTTCTTCATTGTGCACACTTTGATTCACTGTCCTCCAAAGTAGCTCAGATACACTCTAAAACCATGTTGGATTTATGTGATATTGGATGTAGGTTAGAGTCTTAAATCACTAATGCTACCAAACCAAGAATCTCAACCATTAAACTACTTTGCACAATAGAAACATAAAGCAATAAATCATATATGCACAAATATAAACATATTTTTAATTTTTCAACCCAACTTCATTATATTAACAACATATAATACAATAGTCTAGGGCTCTCGTACCAGGGATAATGGCCCTCATACATCCAATAGTACAAGACAAGATACTTTGACCATCTAGATGTAGCATATAACAACACCTCTCGATCATACCTTATACCTACCTGGTCCTTCGGCTCTTGATCTGTAGCTCCTGCCTCTATCAAAGCTCCAAGTCAATCTGGCTACTGAATCTCAGCTGTACAATTTTCTCTCTAGTTTTCTCTTCATCCATCAAGGGCACACCACATCAAGACTCTTGTTTATTTGTTCACAACTCTCAATCTGCCCACTACTGCTCCTCATCTACTCAAGGACTTCAACCCACTATGACCTTTCTGTGTTGCAATGATGAAGACCAACATAGGGAACAGAGGGCTACCATCTATCACTGCGAGATGTTCATATCCCACAATGAACATGGGCTAGGAGGACTGCCCATAATTTTTTGTTGAAGTCCTTCTCCACACACAAGTCTTGCTCTCCACAAACCTACTCCTGGTTGATCAGACCCTTGAGCTCCAACAACTGCCAGCCTAGCAGTCACCTTTGTCCATCAAGGTGCTACACTTCGGCTCCAACTTGGACACTATCACGTTGTTCTTCAGCAGACCATAAGTGTTGAATCTCTTCCACACTTGGCTCTCTCTCATGCTGCCCTCCAACAATCCACGAGAGACCAAGTCCACGTTGTAGCATCTGCTCCTAGTTAGGGAATCCCCACACCTAAGAGACCCTTACACATGGTTTCCCAAAAAATTCACCAATCCTCCCTTTTCCCTACTATACAGGAGCTATTGCGAAAATTTAAGCACCATAATATGTCCTCACCTAGGACACCACCAATCAGTCGATCATCAAGTGAAATTTTGCAACACTCTTTGTTGTTGTCCTCTTACCTTCCAATATGATGTGCTTGTTGTCACCTTGGCTGCTTGGTAAGCTTCCCAACAGTCCATGTGAGCACCTCCAAACAACTCCTAAGGCTTCTTCATGTTGCCCATAATTTGATCCAATTAATGATCCAATCATGGATTTTCGTGAGTGCCCACCTTCTGTTGCACAAGGTCCTTTATGACATCAAGTCTAGGGCACCCGCAACTACTACAAAATATGCCCACTGATTAGGGAATCTGACAGTCCATGTCAACCCAATCTATTGGCTGCTATATTCCTCCAAATCTAGTCCTCTCCTAGGACCCTATCCTTCTAACAACTCTCATCAACAATATAACACATCCTCCAAAAAATTGTTGGTATTCTCTTGTCCTTGGGGTCTATGCATGCATAGCACTTGTTAGGGCACAAAAAAGCAACACTAAACCTATGTCCAAACACCATGTTTCCCTTCTAGACTACTTCCTTCCTTATTTTTCCTTATCAATCCCTTTCTTGCACTGTCATCGACCTTGGGCACCTCCACAAGGCTTTCTTCAGCTCACAGATTCATTACAACCTTGGAATATGTCTCCTAAAAGGGTTAGTATCCCTGTTCTTCTTGCGTAAGGCTTGGAGAGGCTGTGACTAGGGAAGAGGAATCTTCCAAACCCTCTTACCCACACAAACAATCCTCCATAACTTGATGTAATTACAACTCCCTCTACGACCTAGAATAGGTACTAAACACATAATAAAATATGCACAAAAAAACCCTTAACTCCCTTGTGCTTGCAACCTAGCTTAACAATGGAACCCACACCCAATCATGTCTTTTCCTTTTCCTTTAATCCTAGTTCCTAACTGTGGTTTGTTTCCATGGGAATTTTGCACCAAAAACAGTGAGGGGATCCTCCAAAGTTTCCCTCCTTGCCGCCTTTCTAGTCAACCCCAAATCTGCTCTAAATCAGAGGTTTCTTGATGCGTTGCTCACTTGGATAGGTGAGAAACGAGGTTCCTCACCATTCCCTTATATAGGTTCCTTAGGCTAACGTCTAGCCCTTCAAAGGGGTCTTCTACAAGTGAAGTTGACTTGTTTTCTTAGGTCAATTAGCCCACATAACCTTAGAAAATTCATAACTTTCTAATGACAACTCAGATTTAGACGATTCTTGATGCGTTAGAATCATATCGCTCAGAACTATCATCCTCATCCATAACACATCATACCTCCATCATGGTTTTTTCCTAAACATCAATGGGTTCAAAACAACAAAGCTTGGATCTCAAGCCCACAAGCCTATTTGTGGTGCTTTGACCTCCAACCCTCGATCACTAGGGCTTGGAGTACCTACCAAGCCTACCTCCCAAGTTGGAAACCTAAAATCCATCAAATAATTCATTAATTTTGTGCCCCATCTTCCCTCCTTTCCCTTTTATTCCCTCACCATGTTCTTCTCCTTGGCTCTTTGCCCTTCCTCTTCGTTTATCCTTTTCTCCTCCCTTTTTCCTGACCTAAAGTCTAACCACTTAATCTGAATTATTTTTATCTCCTTTTTTATGTTTATATATCCTTATTTAATTTTTTTTCCTCCATAATTATGTCATTATTCTTCATTTGGTTTCCCCCAAAATTGGTATAGCCCCCCTTTCCCTTTCTCTTTCTTCCTATTCATTTTAC